>JBCEWC010004219.1:0-27877 GCA_038996855.1 Solanum aculeatissimum | reverse complement strand
CTACATGTTCTCACCATGTAGGGTACGAGGGTGACTACTTCATTCTCCCGGACGACGTTTGATTCTTATTGAAGACTTGTAGTGGTGAGCCCTATCCTTCAAGGGCAATAGCCACCATTTATCTACCTTTATTTTTATGTATTTACTTTCTATACTTGAGGGTGAGCCTTAAAGTTTGTCGAGGCCCCGCTCTTCCATGTAGAGGCATGTTTTGGACAAATCTTACTCTTGTACGTTTGACTTGTATGTTGATATTTGGCTATGTATTGTGACACTATGTTCCACTTGATCTATGATAAGTCCTCATGTTGTGGTAATGGCTTATGTTTCCATGTTATTATAATGAATTGAATGTTGAGCATGATGAATGGTGATGTGCTATGTTCAAGTATGCTTATCCCTTTCCCGTATTGTCCCCATAGCTTGAGTCCCAAGCCCCTAAACCCTTAGAGCCTATGTGTTACATGTTTAGCTTCCGCGTTTCCGATCCAATTATGAGTGTAATGATGCTATGATGGGTTGATCGAGGGTCTTTGGGTCCTCTTTCGCCATGTCACATCTAGGCCCTCTATCCGAGTCGTGACACTCGCATCCGAAGAGTGTGACATTCCTCTTCAGACTATGTCCCAGTTCGCTGCTAAGAAAAGTTCCACGTTGCGTTGCGTCCTACTTGATGACGTCCACACCTGTGATTTGTTTGAGGATTCATTCTCTTGGATGCTCTTGACAAAGACTGAGATAAAATTTGTTAGTAGTAAATAAAACATAAATATGAATAGAATTATTGTGAACCCGGTTTAATATGTCATTCTGAGGGAGATGACGATCCAATAATAGACTAGCGTGTCACGCTGAAGGAGGTGACGATCTGATAATAACAATTAACATGTCACGCTGAAGGAGGTGATGATCCAATAATAATAATTAACGTATCACACTGAAGGAGGTGACAATCCAATAATAATAATTAACGTGTCACGCTGAAGGAGGTGACATTCCAATAATAATTATAACGTGTCACGCTGAAGGAGGTGATGATCCAATAATAAAGTAACATGTCACGCTGAAGGAGGTGACAATCCAATAATAAAATAATATGTCACGTTGAAGGAGGTGACAATCCAATAATAAATTAACGTGTCACGCTGAAGAAGGCAAAGATCCATTAATAAATTAATGTGTCACACTGAAGGAGGTGACGATCCAATAATAATAATTAACGTGTCACACTGAAGGAGGTGACTATCCAATAATAAATTTAACGTGTCACGCTGAAGGAGGTGACGATCCAATAATAATAATTAACGTGTCACGCTGAAGGAGGCGATGATCCAATAATAAATTTAACGTGTCACGCTGAAGGAGGTGACAATCCAATAATAAAATAATATGTCACACTGAAGGTAGTGACGTTCTAATAATGTAGTATGTCACACTGAAGGCAGTGACGCTCCAATAATGTAACGCTTCATATTTTCAAAACTTGATAGAATTTATAGGGAACACAAAATTTGTCACCAAGAGAAAATTAAAATAACGAATGACTAGATTTATTAAAATAAAATAAAAGCAATATATAAATTGTCTATTTGATCCAAGTTCTACCTTCTCTTGTGTATTTGTATCATTGCTCCCCGTTTGGTTATTGATTCAAAGTTACTAGAGGTGTCACTATATGTTTCTACCCTGTAGGGGATTCTTTAGTAGTGGGTCAACTATCTAGATCCTGTGTGGTGACTATCCAGGACAGGATACCTCAGCTGGTCTTATTTTGCTTTTATATGTTAGCTTTTGATGTTATTTTGGGTATGGATTAGTTATCTTCTCATCATGAAGTCTTAGACTGCTATGCCAGGACTATTCTTTAGCTTTGCCTGGTATTTCCTTGGTGTTGTTGAAGGGTGTATAAAGTCGCACATCAACGAATATTATATCTTCTATGTAGGCCCAACAATTAGTTTCTTTAGGTTATGTAGCTTTATGTTAGTCATGTTTTTAGTGAGCTTGTTTCTATTAATTCTATGATTGTGGTCTAAGAGTTCCTTGATGTATTTCCTACAAACCTACTTGGCCTACCTCTGAAGAAAGACATTGATTTTTCCATAGACTTGGATTTGGGCACTAAGCCTATCTCAATAGCGCCCTATCAAATGGCTCTTGCGAAGCATTGGGAGCTCAATGTTTGGCTTGAGGACCTCTTAGGTAAGGGATCATTCATTCGAGTATATCGCCACAGGGTGATCCTGTCCTATTTGTTAAAGGAAAAGGATAGGACCTTACGGATGTACATTGATTACAAGTATCTTAATAAGGTAATGGTGAAAAATCATTAACCCTGTCTCAGTTGATGGTTTATTTGACCATCTTTATAGTGCCACCGTGTTCTCTAATATTGACCTGAGGTTTGGTTACCACCAATTGAGGATTAAGGTCGTGGATATTCCTAAGCCGACTTTTCAAACCCGCTATGGCCACTATGAGTTTTCGGTGATATCATTTGGTCTTACTAATGCCCCTGCTATTTCCATGGACTTGATGACTCGAGTGCTTAGACCTTACTTGACTCCTTGAGCATATTCATCGATGATATCTTAGTATACTAGCAGAGCATGGACGAGCATGTTCGACGCTTGAGGATTTTCCTCTAGACTTTGAAAGATCATCAACTTTATTCTAAGTTCTCAAAGTGTTAATTTTGTTTGGATTCAATGACATTCTTGGGGCACATGGCATCCAAGGAGGGCATTATGGTTGATCCGGCCAAGATTGAAGCCATTTGAGATTGGGCTAGGCCTACAACAGTCATAAAGATATAAAATTTCATTGGCTTTGCTAGGTATTACAAATGTTTTGTTGATTGTTTTCCACTATTGCCACCCCATTGACCCGTTTGACCCATCAGGGTGTCACTTTTTAAGTAGTCTGAGGAGTGTGAGTAGAGCTTTCAAAGGCTCAATGATTTTCTCACCACTGTACTTATCTTGACCCTTCTAGTTGAAGGCATGGACTTTACTATGTATTATGAGGCATCCAATGTAGGTTTGGAATTTGTTCTGATGCAACAAGGTTGGGTCATTGACTAAGCCTCCCGATAGTTGAGACCATATGAATGCAACTACCCCACCCATGACTTAGAGTTGGTAGAGGTAGTCTTTATGCTCAAAATATGGAAGCACAATTTATATGAGGTCCACTATGAAATATATACGTACCATCATAACCTTTAGTATATTTTGAGCCAGAGGGACCTTAATTCCTTGCACTGGCATTGGATTGAGTTCCTAGCAGACTATGATTTGACCATCCTTTATCATTTAGGCA
This sequence comes from Solanum aculeatissimum, assembly GCA_038996855.1. Taxonomy (NCBI): domain Eukaryota; kingdom Viridiplantae; phylum Streptophyta; class Magnoliopsida; order Solanales; family Solanaceae; genus Solanum; species Solanum aculeatissimum. Next base: position 24,556 of record JBCEWC010004219.1, on the reverse strand, counting down.
AGGCGAACATGATGGCAGATGCCTTGTGGAGATTATGGGAAGCCTAGCTTACTTTTTTTTTATTGAGCTACCCTTAACTTTGGATATTCGGTCCTTAGCTAACAGGATAATTAGGATGGATCTTTCAGACTCGGAGTAGATATCAGCCTTTGTTAGGGCTTTTTCATCCTTACTTTATCAGATTTGTGGCCGATAGTTTGAGGATGGGGCCCTAGTTGAGCTTGAGGAGTTAGTGTTACGAGGTGAGAGCAGCCAAACATCTATTGATTCAGACGGGATATTGTGATATGGCAACCGCTTCTGCGTTTCTAAGGTTGGATACTTAGTTCAATTCATTCTTTACGAGACCTATGACTCTAGATATTCCATCCATCTAGGTATCGTAAAAATGTATCACGACTTGAGGCAGCATTACTGGTAGTATGGTATGAGGAGAGATATCTCATACTATATATCTCACTGCCTAGTTGTCAGCAGGATGAAGGTCGACCATTAGAGTCCTAGTGGGGAGTTCTAGAGGTTGCCCATTCCTGAGTGGAAGTGGGAACAGATCACGATGTATTTCATATTAGGTTTACCTCAGACTTTTAGGGGTATTAATAGCATATGGGTCATCATGGATCGATTGACCAAATATGCTAATTTCCTCCCAATACGATCTACTTAAAGTGCAGAACGGTTAGCCCAAGTCTATGTTCAGGAGGTGGTCCATTTTTATGGGGTGCCCCATATCTATTATATCAAATCGAGGGCCACTGTTTACATCTAGCTTTTGGAGAGTTTTTCAGAGAAAGTTAGGCACCCGGGTAGACCTTAATATTGCATTTCACCCTAGACAAATAGTCAATCGGAGAGTACTATTTAGGTCCTAGAAGATATGTTACGAGCCTATGTATTATAGTTTGGGGGTTAATGGGACTATTTTTTGCCTTATGAGTGTTTGCATACAATAATAACTACCACTCGAGTGTTCAGATGACCCAGTTTGAGGCTCTATATGGTAGGTATTATCAGACTCTAATTGGTTGGTTCAAGTCCTTAGATCCTAGGACACATAGTAAAGACTTATATCAGGATGCCTTAGCCAGGGTTCGGCTAATTTAGGATAGATTGAGGACAACATAATGTCATTATCAAAGTTATGCAGACCGTAGGCACCTTTCTTTATCTTTTGGTGTAGTGATCGGGTATTTCTATAGGCATCATCCTTGAAGGGCGTGATGAGGTTCAGTAAGCGGGGAAATCTTAGACCCTGGTATATTGGGTCATTTGAGATATTGATGCATATTGGTGAGGTTGCATATGAGTTGGCCCTGCCTCCAACACATTCTCCTATCCACCCCATTTTCCCTATTTCTATGCTGCACTGGTACATTCCATATGAGTTCCCTGTGCTTCAGTATGACACTGTTGAGTTTGATGACTACCTAACTTATATTGAAGAACTTGTAGCCATTTTAGCTTGGGATACTTGCAAGCTTTTTTCTAGGCCATTCTAGTTGTTAAGGTCTAGTGGCGATATCGTACACTCGATGAGGCTACATAGGAGATCGAGCAGGAGATTTGGGAGAAGTTCCCCAGCTTATTTGAGCCCCTAGGTATGATTTTATCCTTACTTTCGTAGACGAAAGTTCCTTTAGTAGTGAATGTTGTAATAACCCTCTGAGTTATTTTGTCCTAACTGGATTATTTTCCACCGCTAGAGTATTCCTATAGTGACACCAGCTCATTTATGACCTGTTGGCACTGGTAACATGGTTGCTTGGTTGTTCTTTAAGGCGTTGTGTAGTTTTTCATGTTTTGAAATGCCTTACACCTTAGAAATTTGATTTTCGCACAAAACGTGGATAAACGGCCTCAAAACATAAATCTGACAATTTCATTAACTCTGGAACTACCAAATTAGGCTAGAAGCACGATCACCTTGAGAACCAAGGTTTTTGGTGTGAGTTTATGTCGAGTTTTGTATTTTAACATTCTGAATTAGCCAACAGTTGACTTTGATCAAAACTCTTGGAAAATATGCCCGAATGAAAACTTTTTATAGTGCGATTAGTTCTTAAATGTTGAATTTGGTCTAGAATGACCCTTTGTTTAGTTTTTTAGGCTTCCAGGTTCATTTTGATCTCCTCTATAGAAATTTGCTAAAATGGTTATTGGAGTGGGACCCATATTAAGTCGAAAAAAACTCGTAAGGAAATTTTAACTGCATCATTAAATGTGGAACATAAATTTTTGTAGGGTAGCATAGTTCGTTTGTGCGTACGGGATCCCTAATGAATTTTGAGTACCCGTCGTGAATTTCAGAACTTGAAAACTTAGCTTTTCAGCTAGTTTTCTTATACAGGTGACCCATACCTTCACAGATCCAGTCTAGGGGCCACGATCACAGAGATTAGGTCCCTGTGACCTTCACAAACATGGACCATGGGTCGTGATCGCAGAGGTCAGGCTACTGCAACCATCGTGAATATGGAGCAATGTTCGCGATCTTGAAGGTCTGGATTGCGAGACCTTCGCGACCACGGAGGGACCTTCCGTGATTGCGGAGATCATTCTTTCTGTGCTCCACGACCATGGAACACCATTCATCGAGATTTCAAAGTTCATTTTAATGGCTTTATATATAAGTTCATAGGATAATTTTGGTATATATGCAAAACTTTACAAGGCTATGACTTGCGCATTTTATGATGAAATTTGGTGATTTAAGAATCCACATTAAAGAAAATTTTGTGTGGAATGCATCGGTGGCACTGGGAAGTTGAGTTGAGGCTCCGTTTCAAGTAAGATTCACAATATACCTATTGTTTTTGTACCTTTTTGATGTAAATTTTGGAGAAACTTTGAGTGTTGATTTCTTGGGCTATGATTGTTTGTTTTCAGCGATTCTTGGCTCAATTTTGGGTATTTTATTGTAAGGATCATCATAGGGTGGTTCATTCAGAATTCAAGGCTTATTTCTGGTAATTTTACAACCCATAGCTGCTACCATTTCTTGATATTTTAGTTTAGTTTTTAAATTTTTGTTATTTGTTCGTTTGTGATGATTTCTGATCCTAATTTAGTTTTCATAGCATTGGGTGAGCTAAGAATGTTGTTTTGGACTAAGTTTTGGGGTCAATTTTGAAATTTCAAATGCGGGTCTCATATTTTTTATTTTAGGCCCCAAAATTGGTCCATCTTTGTTTCTTGTGATTTTAATGTCTGAACGACCATTGTGACTTTGTGAATCTATTTTTTACAGTGTGGCATCACTCAGAGTCATACAAAAGGGGAAGGCTCCAACAAAGTGAAGTGGAGCGCGCGTGATTCGCCTATAGGTAAGCTATGATTTTCCTTTCTTTAGATTAAGTTGGCTAGCATAAATTCATGTTGATTTGATTAGAATTTTAGCCGGGTGGTTAGCTTAGTTATTTAAGATGTTAGAATTCATATTATAGGCCTAATTGCTATTTTTGGGTAGCCGTGAACTCATAGTAAGTCTTGTTAGTTTTCTTTATAGATGGTAGTGTTATTTTACCCATAGAATCTTGCTTCCTGCTAAGCATGTGTAACTACTAGGATGGTGGTGGATGAGTAGTTGTTATGAGCCTTACTTATCAAAGCATGTTTGGTTTCTTTTGGGCACTTGGGGTGATATTGAGTATGTGACTATTGTTGATATTTGGTAGCCTTGCTAGTTATTATTTACTTCCATGCTATCAGTTAGTATCACATGTTGGCCTTAGTTTAGGATAAAAATAACTTGCTTTAGATTCCCCAGCGTCACTCCAGCAGGCATATATCTTTGTAGAATGGTATAGCAGACTAAAGTCTGTAGCTAGGCCTTAGCAAGGCTTTAACTGTGCACTTGTGAGCACCGTTGTTCATAATTTCCCCGAACTTTCCTGACTATTGTGGTATGTTAATGCCCCAAAACTCATGATCGGCTTATCTCAGTTTTTGTTGAAGCTTGAGTGGAGCTAATGAATTGTTATTTATGGTTGTAAGGCCCTGGACTATGTGTATATAAATGTGGACTTTGTTCATTATGGAAAGAAAGTCTTCATGATTACTAGGCTCTTAAAAGAACATTCGGCACAGCATTCAACCATTTATGTGAGAGTATTGAGGTTCGAAGCCTTATTTTTATAGAATTTGATTACCTAGGCATAGGGGTTCAATGACTCACTTTTACAAAGTTATTATTGTCTAGAGTATTGGGGTTCGAGGCCTCACTTTTATAGAACTAACATTACCATTGTATTGGGGTTCGAGGTCTCACATTTTATGAGATTACTAGCACCTTGGTATTGGGATTCGAGGCCCCCGTTTCATTGATTTATGACTACCTGTGTCAGGATTGAGGCCTTACTCGCTCAGAGCTATGGGTTTGAGGCCCTACCCCCATAGATTTGTGGCCCCTACAGTACTTTATTCCAGGAAAATGTTAGCTTTTAGTTATTTTAGTATATATATTCAATTCACTTGGTGGTTTTACGGGGGTCTGCTAGGGTTTTACTTTTAACTATGCACGTGTGTCCTGACCGAGTGTAGCTAGTGTAGATCCTATAGCCATATTTTCCATCTCTACTATTTCTCTTTTATTGTCTTGGATATTAATATCAGACTCCTATTTATGTTTGTTCCTTTTGTTCATATTGTTTATGCTTGCCTTGCTTAGTCGGCCTACAATGGCTACCAGATACCTTTTTATCTGGTACTTATACTACACATTGCATCTCTTTTCGTGATACAGGTCTGAGCATCAATCACCAGTGCGGATATATTGAGCTTGCAACAACCCACACTGTAGATCAGGGTGAGCACTTAGCGTTTTGGATCATTTTGTCTCCTTCAGCTTATTGGACCATCTTTTGTATATATTGTGAGACTAGCTAGACCTTTGTTTATATTTTAGTGCACTTTTAGGACTTGTACTCGTTACTTTGTGTATATAACAACTTTGTACTAGTCACTTCCAAGTTCTAAGAGGGATTATTGTATTTTGCAGATATATATTTTCAGTTGGCCTTGTAAGTGCCCCTCTTTTTTGTTTTATCTGCTTCGTTTTGTTAAGTTTTCCCCAAATACCCATTACATATAGTTCCGCGTTATGGGTTGGCTTGCCTATCAATTGGTTATGGTAGGTGCCATCTTGATATGAGAAATTAGGTCATGACAGATCAGGTTTACCGTCTGCTAGCATGAAAGACAGGGTGAGAAGGCAAATCGACAAATAACAACAAAATTAGCTATAGGGTCTGGGTTAATCCAGTAACCTAGGAACTGGTCGACCAACCTAATCGGGCTCACACTCAAATCAAAGAGAACCATCGTACGTACCATAATAAAAAAATCCATTCAATAGGACAATGCAACAGTACAAATATAAGCAGAGAAACCCAATTGTCATCCCATACCACTGGTGATACATGTAACAAACAGAACCCTGACCAACATCTCATACTACTGGGGGACCACACAGTAAACAATATACTAGGGATGACGATGCATGTGAATGTAGTGCATAATACCTCTCCACCACATATAACCAGGTGTTGTATGACCTACCCTAGCCTAGCTCACAAGGTAGGACCCATAGTGTCTTTCACCCGACATAACATCTCCTCGACATGAAGACCCATGAGGGCTTGGGATTCTCGTAACCACTGCCTGGGACTGCATTAGGTCTTATCATAATAATCATCTCCTTCGATAATACTGGAGGAATAATAGTAGCCAAATGCAGAAAGAGCGTTGATGCGTCAGCCAACAAAATCATAAAAAGGTCATTCCAAATGCCTTCAATAATCTTTAATAGAAAAGTGTACGTTCTCGATGCCTCAAAGTATAAAATCCAAAGTACATGGGATTTAGGCGGTACAAATCTTAATAAAACTAGTAAATATCTATCCCATACAACTAGTTCAAAACAGTACCATACTAGTAGTATAGGGAAAAACTATTTCATCCTTCTCACTCTTAATGCACAATGATGAACTAATGTATGATTAGGATCATACCACAAAAAAGTATGCATGAAAAACCAATGCAATGCATGTCACCCCAGTATCCAAACAAGTCACTCAAGATAAAAGAAAATGAACCTGCAACAGAGGCGAAGATTGAGTGGACTAACTTGGGGTCCAATTGCTCCTAATTCAAGGCCTCAGGCCCAACCACGGATATCCATACACAATATGTACATATAATTTCTAGGAAACATCACAAACCATCGGCTAAGGGTGTAGCTAAGGAGCCTCAAACGGTTAAGGGCAAGCTAAGATGTGAAATCTATCTCAACATGCATAGCCTACACCAAGTCCAAAAAAGAGCCAGCTGAGCTAGTCCCTAGCCACAATAAGCCTTTCAAAACTCCAAATTTGAATTGGACACTATACTCCACAGTGAGCCTCACCCTAAGTCCATGGTTTCCATCCCATAATGAAGCACTAACAAGCTAACGTACTACTATGATAGTCTATTCAAAAACTCAGCCACTAACTTAACTTATCGCCTCTAATGAACCACACTAAAATCCAAATCTAACTATAGCCACTATAAGAGTTCCCAACCACATACTAAGGCTTAATCCTATTCTAAGTCCAACCATACACTCCCCTAAAGGATAATACAAGCCATTTACGAAATAACACAACTACCACCTTAAACCAAAGTCTAAAAAGAAACTTCGCTAACCTAAGGCTTAACCTAATCTAAGGTAAACTACATGATACCTACATAGGAATAAACCCATTATATCAATATCTAACACAGCCACCAGCTCTAACTAAGGTCCTCTAAAGTATATCCTAAACTAAGGCTTGGCCAACAGTCATAAAAATGAGAAATGAGGGAATGGGAAGGGATACAAGGAAATTACAATCCAAACCATCATGAAATGTATACTAAGCATTATAAGGAAGATATTAGTCAAGAATAGGAGTTGTTGCCTTCCTCAAAGTTGATCACGGGTGCTTCAAGTCTACTCCAAGATAGTTATCCGTGCCCGAATCACCTTCAATAGCTACCATACTATAAAATTCTTGATTTACATGATGAAATGAATATTTTGATATCAAGAACACAATATTTAGAGCCGAACCCAAAATTGGGTAAAAAATGAGATTGTGGGACCTGCAACAAGAATTTTGAAATAACTCCACAAAATATTACCAACATAACCAGATACCTGTACCCCAAAAATGAGGCACAATTCAAGGTTTAAAAGGGAGAAACTATAAACAAACAATAATTTCATACAACAAGGAATTTTAAGAAAACAAATAGCAACGAGTTATGCAAAATTACTTCCAATGAAGACTCAAATGCATTTTATGATCACACCACGACGATCCTTGCAAATAAACCTACAATTTGGACACAACAATCACTAAAAATAAACTCTGGATGCTCAAGTTAATGATTTCCAAATTTATCTCATAATCTAGTCCAAAAATACCCTAATCGATACAGCTGTCAAATTTGCAATTTCATCTCAAATGAAGACTCCAATTCCAATTCCAATTCCAAGCTCATCACAATGATTCTCACAAAATTCCCCATAAGTTAAACTCTTGAATTGCTAAAAGTGGATTTATAATGACCAAGATATCACTTTCCAAAATATCCCCAAAAATCCTATCTAAAAATACATACATTAGTACTTCATTTCATAAATTTCACCTCAAAATAAACTTATAATCGAGATTCTGAGATCATCAATGGATTCCTCTCAAAATTTACTTGAAGTTGGCTTTTGAATCGTCCAAATTGGCTTTGAAATGGCGGAGATATCAACTCTTGAAGGAGACCAAATAAGTTGATCGCTACTAAGGACAAGGAATATAACGACCACTAAAATGACCTCCGCGACCACAGTGAACATTACAGTATGATCATGAAGTACAATCATGGACATCTCTGTGAATGTGGAATCTCCTCTTCGATCGCAAAGCAAAGGATTCCAAACCTCTGCAAACGTAGAATAAAAGGGTTTGTCATCCATGAATATAGCTTTGAGGCATGCAACCGCAGGGAACTACAAATCAGACCTCTGCGAACATGGCCCAAGGGCCCATGATCATGGAGAACAATTTCGGGTGCACTAGATATCAACAGAAAAGATAATATAGCACAACTTCAAATTTTTTGATGGGGTACTCAAAATCCATTCGAAATCCCGTGCACACAAGCTAACTATTCTACCCTACAAAATTCAACATTCAAACTCAGTAGCATAGTTACAATTTCCATACAAGGTCATTACGACTAAATATGGGTCCCGCTCCTAAGGTAATGTTTAACCAAACTCCACCGAGGGACTCAGAATAAGTCTAAAAGCTTCGAGAGTTGAACGAAAGGTTGTTCTAGATCCAACTCAATATTTTGGAACTAATAAAGTTATCAAAATTTCCATCCAAGTGCATTTTCAAAGAATGTTGACCAAAGTCAAATTTTGGTCAATTTTAAAAGACAAAATGTAAAATATGATACAAATTTACACCAAGGATCTCGGTATTCAAGCTGACCATGATCTTAGCCTAATTTGACCCTTCTAGGGCTGATGGAACTATCATAATTTCATTCTGAAGTCATCTTTCTACAGTTTTAATCAAAGTCAACCGTTTGAACTCTAAAACACTGAAACTGGTATAAAAACCAAACGAACGAATATGCAATCAAACTATCAATGCTAGCAAGCCATAAATGATTTGGAGCCACTACAAGAAATCTCTAAATACTAAAAAAAAATGAGAAAAAGATAAAATAACCTGGAGGGTCATTAGAGGTAGTCACACCAATCCGTTAGGGTCATCACATCAGTTTACTCATAGAAGATCTTGTTTCACTTGTGGGGATTCAAGATATCTTGTTTGGTAATGCCCCACATAGGGTAAAGTAGGGCCCAATCCTAATTCTATAGTTTAAGCTAGGGGGTCAGTCCCCCAGACTAGAGGTTATACTCCAAGTAGGAGTGCAAACAATGCTCTAGTTCAACAAAGAGATAGAGTTATTATTTAGACTAGTGGGGCTAGGAGAGCTCAGTACTATGATTTTCTAGAGAGGCCTAAGGTAGAGACTTTAGATGAAATATTATAAGTATCAGTTAAGTCTATTATCTACTTGTGGTTATGTTGTTTGACCTTATGATGTCGCCCAAACTACACCTCTAATTAGAGGATAAGCAGTCACTGTCAAAATATAGTACCTAACAAAGGTTAGGGTTGGATCCCATAGGGATGGTTAGACCTTGAGAAATTATGAGCAATCAAAACAAATTAATCTACTTATTTCTTACTAGAGAGGGGTTTGTAGAAACCAAAAATTAAATCTAAACTAGTGCAATCAGTCAAGTGCAAGTGTTGTAAAATCAGTGGAAGAAGTAACTAGGGTATTGTGCTCCCCATGAATCCTAACTCAGTATATCTGGATAATCATAATCTTTTCCAGTGTGTAGCATATAGAACGGTAAGTTAAGTTCACCTAACCATTTAATCTAGGCGAGAGAAAAATTTCACTACGAGATTTGATCCATCCCGCAGTGTAACATTCCTAACCCTTACCTTTTGTTCCAGTATAATCACCCCTTGATCCAATTAGGTTGATTAGATAAGAGGGATCACATCGAATCCTATTAATTATTCCCTTTTCCTATTCATTACCACATTGATCTAGTCGATAAGAATTTGGAAATGTTCTAACGTTGGCCACCATTAAAAAGCATTCAATCGAAAGGCGTAATTAATACATATATGCATATTTTTCAAAAATTATGAATTAACCAAATTTTACTTCGTTAGTTCTTCATGGTTCCCTATCACGACCCGAGAGTAGGGCCTAGATGTGACATGGAGAAAGATAACCCGAGAGTCCTCGATTAAGACATTTTAGAATCATCACACACATCATCGGTTCAGAAGAGTGTAATATAATAAACAACACATAAATCTAAGGGATTTCGGGGCTTTAGACTAAAGCTATGGGGATGTTGCCAGAAATGGGATAAACATGAATCACATAGCAATTATGTTCTAAGGGGCGAGTAAGTATGACTCAAGCTATGGGGGCAAGAAGGGTTAGGGACTTTCCACATAAACACATTTCCAATCCAACAATCACAATGACATAAGCGAAAACGAAAGCATAACATAAGAAACCATCACCTAACATAGATAGCATATCTTTCAAATCAACACATAGCATGACGTACATTAGAGTTTGATATGTCCAACAATGCCTTTACATAAGATGATATGGGGCCTTGACATATTCTGGGCTCACCCTCAAGTCATAGGATAAATAAATATAGAATAAAGACATTAAGTAGATGAAGGTGAGTATTGCCCTTGGAGTATAGGACTCACCACAAGTAACAACTTCAAGTTCTCCAACTAGACGTCTAACGGTGGAAGGAAATCACCTCCGGTCCCTACATGGTTAGATCATGAAGACAAAGAGTATGGGTTAGCACATATAATGCACTAAGTATGCGGGTATGTCATGTACGTGAACATAGGCACACATTGGTACAGAAGGAATGCACATAGACAAGGGAGTAGATATCATAACAATATACCATGTCATGTTATGATGCATAAATGCAAACCTACATATCATAGCGGGGATGTGACCTCAACCGACAATATGAAAGACCAAGCGAGCTACTACTTGGAATTGGACTACTTGCCAGGTAGATCTCTAGTCAACCTTAAGAAAGAGGATACATAGCAAGTCAATACCATCAAGGGAGATAACCCATGTTGGCATATGGTTTGACAGAAAAGAGTATGGACCCTTGGAGATAGTCTATGCCCCGAATAAACATGATGGTACAACACTCTTTCACAACAAAGTCAGAGACAGAAATGAACTTGTGCATCCTTGCACGACGATCAACTACCAACATAGGAGCATACTTTGAGAGCTTAGTAAACTTGAGAGAATAGTCCCTCACGAACATGCTACCTTGCTTGAGGTTAATAAATTCAGTCATTTTGGCTTCCTGAAGTTCAAGAGGGAAGAAACGGTCTAGAAAAATAAACTTGAATTCTTTCCAATCAACCTTAGTATCTGTGACCCTCTTGACCAACCACTGATTATACCATACCTGGGCTACATCCTTCAATTGATAAGCAGCCAACTCAACCTTCTCCTCAGAAATTATACCCATAACAGCCAACACCTTCGTGAGCTCATCAATAAATTCCTGGGCATCCTCATCAACCTTCGAACCAAGGAACTCTAGAGGATTCATCCGGGTGAAGTATGTTACCCTAGAAGTTGGAGTGCCATCATTTATGGGATTAGAGACCAAGCTTGATTAGCCACCACTTGGGCAAGCATGGCAACCACGTTCTAAAACTCAACATGAGTCATTTGCTTTTCCACAAGCTCACGGGGGACTTGTTCCTCATAGACTGGAGCCTGTCTGGGGAGGGGAGCTTTTCGAGAAGGCATCTTCTGAAAGAGTAACAAGAATACCCTATCTTAGAAAACCTTTCGAAATAGCTCACAGCACGAAATAAGGAACAAGGAAGTGAGATAATTCCAAAAACATCATCATAGCCTCTTGTTCAAAGGTATGGCGCGCATCACATCCATGAACAAGACTCTAATCGACGCAACACGTTGGACTCCTAGGATCATTTACAAACCTTAGGCTTTGATACCATGTTTGTCACGACCCGAGAGTAGGGCCTAGATATGACATGGCGAAAGACAACTCGAGAGTCCTTGATCAATCCATCTTAGCATCATCACACACATCATCGATTCGGAAGTGCATAATATAATAAACAACACATAAGTCTAAGGGATTCCGGGGCTTTGGACTCAAGCTATGGGGATATTGCCAGGAATGGGATAAGCATGGATCACATAGTACATAGTAATTACGTTATAAGGGGCGAATAAGTATGACTCAAGCTATGGGGGCAAGAAAGGTTAGGAACTTTTCACATAAGCACATTTCTAATCCAACAATCACAATGACATAAATGGAAACGAAAGCATAATATAAGAAACCATCACCTAACATTGATAGTCATATCATTGAAATCAACACATACCATGACGTACATTAGAGTTCGATATGTCCAACAATGCCTTTACATAAGATGAGATAGGGCCTCGACATATTTTGGGCTTACCCTAAAGTCATAAAATAAAGAAATATAGAATAAAGACACAAGGTAGATGAAGGTGGGTGTTTCCCTTGGAGTATATGGATCACCACAACCAACAACTTCAAGTTCTCCAACTAGACATCCAATGATGGAAGGAAATTACCTTCGATCCCTACATGGTTAGATCATATAGACAATGATTATGGGTTAGCATATGTAATACACTAAGTATGCAGGTATACCATGCACATGAACATGATCCTATAACAATACTAGATGACAAGGGCACACATTGGTACAGAAGGAATGCACATAGCCAAGGGAGTAGATATCATAACAATATGCCATGTCATGATACATGAATGCAAACCTACATATCATAGAGGGGATGTGACCTTAACCGACAATATGAGAGACCAAGCGAGCTACTACTTGAAATTGGACTACTTGCCAGGTAGATCTCTAGTCAACCCTTAAGAAAGGGGATACATAGCATGTCAATTCCATCAAGGGAGATAACCCATATTGGCACATGGTTTGACGGAAAGGAGTATGGACCCTTGGAGATAGTCCACCCCGACTCCAATCCCTCAGTGCTATGTCTCATCCCACGGGAATACATATACAAGCCTTCAAAATAGAGATTTGACATTTCGCTCAAAATAATGTATAATTGGGCTAAAAGCCAACAAGAGTTTCCAAGACCAATGCATTAGGAGTAGCTCATTCTACATAACATATCATATCATGTCAAATTATTGTAAACACCCATAATTTCTCAAAGAGTCATAACATAGACTTTAAGTGATCACATTCTAGTCAATTCCCATGTCTTACCAAAATCAAGTCATATCATATCAAGAGAGTCAAGCCCTTATCAAGAGTTTCATCAAATCAAGCCTTTCATGCTCATGAATACAATGCATGGATGATCAAAAGTAGCATGGGTATTGGATATCAACGGTTAAATCATCAATACAATAAGTTCATAACCAAAGCATAATGAAATCATCAATTTAAAGCAAACTTCTTAATACTCGTACTTGAATTGAAGAACCAATGGGACATGCATTTTTGAAACATCATGAAATCAATGGAATTCATTAAATAGGGGCTCAATTCACTTTTAAATTAATAACTTAACACAACCCACACTTCAATTTAAGTAAATCATTCATAATCTTAAAGACCCATTTCCAAAAGAAATCAAAATTCATCAAATTAAAGAAAAAGGTTTTTGGGTATTCATGGTTGAAAGAGAAACCATGAATCAATCCCACATACCTTGAATTCACCAAGAAAAATAAGAAGATTCTGAAGAAGAATTGAAATTCCTCTAATTCCCAAACTTGCCTTCAATGGAGGTGGAGAGAAAATTGAGAGAAAATTTTGAAGAAATTCAAGAGATTGAATGAATTATGAGTGATTAGGGTTAACTTCAGGGGTTTTAGGAAGGTTTAAAAAGACTAAAATGGCTCTAGGATTAATTAAAATTACAATTAAACCATTAATGAAATGAGAAGAAAAACTAAAACAGTCGCTAAGGGGATAGCTTCACTGTCCATGTAGAGGCTCACGGGTTGTGAACTCGACTGTGAAGTCGTACTTGGATCGTACTTTGTCTTGAAATCTTGGGAACTCTCTGGACCACCTCACGCTTTCCCTCACGAGCCGTGAGGCATCACATGGACCGTGAAGTAGTCCGTGGAACCTCACTTGGTTCGAGGCCTTGGTCCAACATATAGACCACACTCTGGACCTCTCCATCATGATCCGTGAACCCCTACACGGTCCATGGTCATTCTGTGAGGCCTTTCCTTTGCCACTTTGTCCTTCCCTTTTCCAGAACACTTTTGTGCACAGTCAGTCTCACCGTAATAGCCATAACCTCCACATTTGAACTCCAAATCGAGTGAGACCAATTGCGTTGCAAAGATAACTCAAAGATATTCATTTTTATAGGTCGTATCCCACACAGTTCATCCCGTACAAAGAGATATGTCCATTAAAAGTCAGCGCTGCCATACTACCTTGCACAAAACCCAACCAATGCGATTCCTTTGAACATGGCCACATAAGTACGACCCATGATGGTCACTAGCCAATCAAAACAGGTTCAAATAGACCTTGATCAACCACTACGAAGTTAAAATTTTTTTGGGTCATTACATTCACATAACCCTAGTTGTGGATTTAGCTATGCGTGATCATTGTAGATAAAGAAATCATGTTATAGAATAGTATCATTAAACACTTACAATGATGAATTAAAGAACAAGCAATTCGAATCTTCACAATAAATCATAATGTTATAGGTAAAAAATAATCACAAGATTTTGAATTGTCAATATTCTCTCACGTTCTCTCTATGTTCTCTCTCGTCCTACTACATCACCTTATGTAAAAAACCTTAAAAATCTATTTATAATAAGTAAAAACCAAATCTAAAATAAAATAGGAAAAGTAGAATTGGCAAATCCTACGGGCAAGGTTACGGGCCATTTGAGGAACCATGGCTCATACCTGGGCTTTGTATACTTCAAGGCATAAAATATATTATCCAACCTACAAGACCTTCCTACGGGTCGTATTATGACTTATGACCCGTAGGGCTTTTTGTTTGTCAACATTGCTAAAATCCTTCAAAATTTAATCCTTCAGGCATGATCTTATCTACAACCTATCATCAAATCTATGACCCGTCTGACAACTCGTAGATGTGACATATGAAACTTGGCCTTTCACTGGATCTGACTCATGAAACCAACCTACATCTCGTGGAGTGAACCACATCTTGTAGAGTGACTCGTAAATCACCAAAAACTTCAATTCTACAACATTTTTCCCAAAATTATCCTGATTTCTGTAATCTTGTAAAAATAACATAAAAACACATCAAACTTACTAACATTGCTTTAAGAACACACAAAATCCTAAGTTTTAAGCATCAAAAGTGTTGTATTTTGGAAGCACATCAACACCCTTAACATAAATTTATTATTTGTCCTTAAGAGAATGACTCAATATGCATAATCAGCTATAGCAACACGCAGACCTCAATCTAATGAAATACATCATCTAAACATTTATCTCAGATACTCAACCAAACTCACTAGTGCATATATCAGGCAATATTCAGACAAACTCATGCGTGCAGTACAACAATACAACTATGACAATCAAGGCAATGCTTAAATCATCACTCACCGAGATAGTCTAAAATCAACAATGTAATTCAAGTGCCCCCACCGAAAAAAGTCCTATTTCTCACTCAGAGTAATAAAAATAGATTCAATACTTGGGATTGTCAAAGGCTCTCACACTCATATAGATATTCAAACACTGTACACAATACCATAGGCTTGCCCCTATAATCATGACTATGACCTTCAACTATTTGGACTAGGATCATTCTAGGACTTCCTTAGTTTACAGTGTAGGCGCAAGGGGATTTGGTATGATATTTTTGGAACATAGTGACTAATAGCCCTTCCTAGACACTGTATTATTTCACACTTTTGTCAACACCAACACTAGAATTTTCAACTCATTCTCCTTTTTACCTATTTAAAATAATTTTGAGTGCCTTATTCTTAATTTTTCAGCTCATTACCTCTTTATTTTTCACATTATTTTTCTTTTTAGCTCATCTTTTAACCATCCATATTTTTCTCGCACCAATAGCATAATTTTCTCTTTTTCATTGCACTTCTATGCTTTCTTTCCCATTTGGTGTGATTTATTTGCAGTAGCCACCCTCAACATAGGTTTTTGTCCTGAGTTGAGGTGCACAATATCCAACCTTTGAACCATAGCTACTTTTTGGGCAGTCACCCTCAACTTAGGCTTTTAGCCTGAGTAGAGGTACACAATATTCAAGGAACGACCAGGGCCAAATTTAGGATTTCACAGACATGAAGGCTTGGTTACTTAGGTGTTTACAAAGAAAGGGTCTATGTAAGGCTCAAACATTAGGAACAAGGGATACAAAATGCATTTGGTTGGTCAATTTAGGCTAAGTGGATTGATATGAACAATGGCCTAAGATCCTTTCCTAACTAACTAATCAAAGTAACAAGGCAAGTTCTAGACTGAAGCATAGTATAAGAATCATGAAATAATGCTCACACACATGGCACCAATTACAACGTCAAAATAGACTTTAAGATCACGCATTTTATCAAAATTAAGCCTAACTTGTCAGAACAAACACTATTAAACACTGATTTCCCATGGTTGTCATCAAACTACCTAATAAAAAACTAAGAGGCATCATTTTTCAACAAAAACCAATATATGCCACATATATCAGTACAATGTGCTACTAATACTACTTATACATCCTAAACATGTTAGTTCAAAAGAAAATAAATGTCCTTAGGGAATAAACACAAGCAAGAAAACCCCTTGAACTCAAAAATTAGGATAGTTATAGGTCTTGGCTACTCAGACTTCATGAGGCCTATAACTACCCACACCCCATCGAAAAGCAATTGCATTGTCCTCAATACAATAAAATAAATCAAAGTAAAGCATAAGGGTAAAAAATAACATACTAGGGCGCCTAAGCACCGGTCTGCTTGGGTTGCCTCCCAAGTAGCGTCTGATTTAGTGTCGCAGCATAACTTGGATAACTTGGTTATTTAGACTTCATCAAGTGCCCATACTTCCCTCTTCAGTTCATCAGGTCTTTTCATCGACTAATAGATATTGAAGACAACTTCTTAATTATTCAACCTAAACTTGAGTTGACCTAATTCCATGTCCACTAGGGCTCACCCAATGGCTAGGAAGGATCCTCCCAAGATGATTGGGATGTCAAAGTCGACTTCGCAATCTAGGATCATAAAGTTTGTAAGGAATATGAATCTATCGACTTCGACTAGCATGTCGTACAGTATCCCCATGGGCTTCTTCACCGTCCTGTCAGCCATCAACAACCGTATACTTGTTGGAGTAGGGGCTCCCAAGCCTAACTTCTTGAAAACTACAAGAGGCATTAGATTGATGTTGGCGCCTAAATCACACAATGCTTTTGCAAAGTTAATATCTCTAATGATGCAAGGTATAGTGAATGCTTTGAGGTCCTCTTTCTTCTACACTAAGGACCTTGTTTCAATAGCACTGCAATGGTTAAGATCTTGGGACAATGCTTGGCTCACCATCCTCTTTTTGGTCACAAGGTCCTTCATGAACTTGGAATACTCAGACATCCTCTCCAATGCTTCAATGAGGGGAATGTTGATAGTGAGTTAATTCAACATGGAGATAAAATGCTGGAATTTACTATCCTTCTTCTTTACTTAAGTCTCTGAAGGAATGGTGGTGGAGGCCTAGGTATAGGATTCAACTTCTTTGGTGTCACTACCTCATTGCTCACCCCATCCTCGATATTAGCATCTCCTATCTTTGTATCTTTGCTATCCACTATCTCCTCACGATCCTCATCATCATCAACCTACATTGGTGGGTTTATCATCTACTTTCTACCTTGTGTAGTCACTGCCATACACCGACCATCATTCTTTGGACTTTCCACTCTGTTTCTTGGCTATGTACCCTTTTGGCATCGGTTCAGTTATGTAGATATTTGACCAAACTATTGCTCTAACTACTTGATGGGTACAGAATGAGACTCAATCTTCTGATTAATGCTTAAGATGTCAGATTTCATCCCCTTCAACGTCTCATCCTGAGCGTCAGCCTTCTTAAATAATTTATCAAACATCTCCTCAATCCTCAAACTACCGGCCCTAGAATCATATTTGTCTGGTGGAACATACGCTCCATTCCTATACCTATCTCTGCAACCTTAATCAGCATATCTGTCTTGGCCCCTATTCCTATCATAGTAGCCTCCTCGATTGTTATCCCTGAAAGTATTATCCCTGTTAAAGTTCCAACCTTGGTTCCCTTGATCTTGGTGCCAATAGTGTTGGTTGGACCCTTGGGTGTTGGTCCGAAAACCCTCTATTTGATCAGTCATAAAGCATGAATCTTCCTCATAGTAAGACTTCTCAGACATGGGTGCATGCGATGGCCGGTGACTCATTGTACTAAATCTCCATTGAGTTTGCTTCATCAGCAAACCCATATTGAACTGATCCAAGCTAGCTCCTGCATCACATCTTTATTAATCGTAGCTTGATCTGAATTGGTAGTTATTGCGAAAGAGCTTTTAGTAATGGATTTCTGCACGATTTATCTTTGCCACCTTCTCCAATCGTTCAGCTACAACTGGAAAAGTGAAATCCAAAAATGAGCCTCCCATGATAGTGTCAGCAATAGCTTGGCTATTTGTATCTAAGTCCCAATAGAAGATTTTCACCTAGGCATCATCAATGATCTTATGGTCAGGGATATTCCTCAAGAATTTTGCAAACCTCTCCCAAGTAGTGATAGTTGAATCACTAGGCAATTGCTCAAAGTTGTTGATCTGATCCTTCAGCTTAAGCTTTTTTGACTTGGGAAAAAATCTCTCCAAGAAGGCCTTCTGCATTTCAGTTCAAATAGTGATAGAGCCTTGTCAAAGTTCATATAACCAATACCTTCACTTCACTCGTAAGAGATAATAGGAAGACATGGATCCCAATGACATCCATGGACATATTCTAATTCCCCATCATACTCATGTAAATGAAGACGACATTGTGTAGATGGTTATATGGATCCATTGATGGCAGGCCGGTAAACAAGCCTCTATTTTGTAGCATCTGTAACAACCCACTTGACACCACAAACTTGGTATCCTCCATTAAAGGAGGCAACACAATCATTCAGTGACATCCACTGCCATAGGGTTAAGCTTGTATTGATTCAATTGATGAGCAGCAGTTTGTAGATCCTATGGTGGTGGATTCACATCCTCCATCGGTGGTGGTTCATCATTATTGTTCAAATTACATGCAAGGTTATCAATGTTATTTGCATTGTCTTGAGCCATTCTTCGAAGTGTTTTATGGATCTCTGGGTCAAACAAAGTCAAGGTAATGCCTCAACTATAAGTGTTGGGAATACACTACACCTGTATGCTTCAGGAAAACAAAAATAACAAAAAATATAAATCAAGGAAAATAAGGATTAATTGTCAAATCACCCTAATTAAACCAGTTTAAAATTGTATTCACCAGCAATGATACCAAAATTTTTATCGCCTAAACTACATCTCCAATTAGAGAATAAGTGATCGTTGTCAAAATATAGTACCTAACAAAGGTTAGGGTTGAATCCCACAGGGAATATGGTTAGGCCTGGAGAAATTATGAGCAATCAAAATAAATTAATCTACTTATTTCCTGAAAGTAGAGGTTTTGTAGAAAGCGAAAATTAAATCTAAACTAGTGCAATCAGTCAAGTGCAAGTGTTGTGAAATCAGTGAAAGAAGTAACTAGGGTATTATGTTCCCCATGGTTCCCTAACTCAGTATATTCAGATAATCATAATCTTTTTTAGTACGTAGCATGCAAAACAATAAGTTAAGTTCACCCAACCCTTTGATCTAAGCGAGAGATAAATTTCACTACGTGATTTGATCCATCCCCGTGGGGTGTCATTCCTAACCCTTACCTTTTGTTCCAGTACAACTACCTTTTGATCTAGTTAAGTTGATTAGACGATAGGGATCACATTATATTTTGTTAATTATTTCTTTTTCCATTCATTACCACCTTGATCCAGTCGATAAGAATTTGGAAAAGTTCTAATATTGGCTACCATTAAAAAGTATTCACATAGAAGGGCATAATTAATACATACATGCACATTTTCCAACAATTATAGATTAACTGAATTTTACTTTGTTAGTTCTTCATGATTTCCACAACCCTAGTTGTGGATTTAGCTATGCGTGATCATTGTAGATGAGGAAATCATATTATAGAGTAGTATAATTAAACACTTACAATGATGAATTAAAGAACAAGCAATTTGATCTTCACAAGAAATCACAATGTTATAGATAAAGAATAATCACAAGATTTTGAGTTCTCAATATTCTCTCACATTATCTATCTGTTTCTCTCATCCACTACATCACCTTGTGTAAAAAAATCTAAAAACCCATTTGTAATAAGTAAAAACCAAATCTAAAATGAAATAGGAAAACTATAATCGGCAGGTCCTACGGGCAAGGTTACAGGTTGTATGAGGAACCATGACCCGTACCTGGGCTTTGTATACTTCAAGGCAAAAAATATGTTGTCCGGTCTATGAGACCTTCCCATGGGTTGTATTATGACTTATGACCCATAGGGGTTTTCGTTTGTTAACATTACTAAAATCCTTAAAACTTTAATCCTCCAGGCAGGATCTTATTTATGACCCATCATCAAATCTATGGCTCATCTGACAACTTATGGATGTAACATCTAAAACTTGGCATTTCATTGGATCTGACTCACGAAACCAACCTATGGCTCGTGGAGTGAACCATGGCCCATAGAGTGACTCGTAAATCACCGAAAACTTCAATTCTGCAGCACTTTGCCCAAAATTATTTCGATTCCTATAATCCTATAAAAATAACATAAAAACACATCAAACCTACTAACATCTCTTTGAGAACACACAAAATCCTAAGTTTAAAGCATCAAAAGTATTGTATTTTGACAACACATCACCCTGCATCTATATGCCCCCTATGTTTTACTGATACCATCTCTGAGTTTGACTTGCTATATGATTGAATTAACTGAACATATTGATGTTTCTATACTATTAGATGAGTCTTTAGTGGTAGATCAAATGTGTTGATAAATCTTACTCATGGTTGAATGTGGCCTTTAAGTAGACTTGGTTATTATAGGCATGATGAGACAACTTAAAAGGTAATTAGCGATGAAATAAGGTATGTGATTCTTATGAATCTTTATGGTCTTGGGAAAGTGTGTCACTGCTTTTGATTTTGGTAAGATTAATGGCATTCCCATGAATAGAGCTTAAGGCAGGATATGTGATAGTTTCAAATGGGTTGGGTGGTTTTTTATTAAAGAGTGATAGCTTATAAGGAGAGCACTACCAGATTTGGGATCGGTGTTAATGACCTTAGATAAATTCACTTTCTATTTTAGGATGCCCATAGTTCGTTTAGGATGAATAGTAACATTCCGCTTAGAGAATCAAGGAGCCATGAGTTGGAATAGCGAGTGGTGGCAATGTGATTCTAAGAAATTTTCCGCTAGTAATGGTTTAGAAGTATGAGCAAACTGTCGATAGAGTTATGACAGTTATTGGTTGTGTAACGTGATTTCAGTTATCAAATGGTGGTGGATGCATTGGACTTTGATGAGTTGGACATGTTTCGAGCAATTTTGGTAATCATCTTGTCATCGAAAATATTATTCAGCTATAGTGGTTTACTTAGAGTACTATTGAACCTACTCTTATTATTTTTCAAGCTTTGAAGTATATTCAAAATTGTTGTGCTAGCGTTCCAACAGTGTTATTAGAGATTATCTATGCTCTGTTGTATCTTTTACTAGGTGATGACTTCATCATCTGTTGTTTTGAAATTAAATCAATTGGGTTATTCTTTAGTGAGTAAGCATTGTTCAAAGATCGAATTGGGTAGCTTAAGTATGTGGGAACAATGTTAAGAGGACGAAAGGTGACTGAGATTTGCAGTGTTGGATTCATTGTGTGTGTCTTCTAGCTGGTCTAGATTCGCTCTTGGCTCCAACCAATAATTATTCAAAGATTTATTTTTGGCTATGTGCGAAGAAGTTTTGCATTGGTGGCTATGTTGTGTTTGATAGAACTCAATTTAGGTTGGTTTATGGGTTAACTCGTAGCTTGGTAATCACTTTTAGTTTGGATGTGCTTCTTCCTCTTAGATCAGGAGTTTGATTCTTAGTAACGTTGTTTGATGATATGATATTTAGGAGTAATTTTCCTTATAGGAGCAAATACTGGCTGATAAAAATGTTATATTAGACTCTGGGTGGTGTTGAGTATGATTGTCTCCTTTACTTTATGTTCGGAAACTGACATGATTTTTAGTGGTGGATGATATAATGATCCTGAAGGTTATTTTTTATATTTTTCAAAAAATTACTATTTTATCCCTCCTAATAGTTGTCCCGAGTCCTATTTGATTGATTTTGTAAGTTGATTTTTAAAATTTTTATGAAAATTGAGTTTTTGCTTTAAAAAAATAAGTTTTAAAAGCTTAAGTAGCTTAATTTAAATTTTAAAAATTATTTTGAGTTTTGAATCTTGAAATAGAATTTTGTTGATTCCATTAGTTCCATATATGAAAATTAGTCTAGGAGAATTATCAAAATTATATTTGGAGTTGTTATGTGGATTTGAAGTACGAACTTGGAAATTTAGTTGAAACTTGAAGAAAGTTTGACCTTGGTAAATATTTTGAGTTTTGGATGCTTGGATTCAATTTTTTATGAATCCATGGGTTTCAGGAGGTGAATTTAACTCTAAAACAAGTTTTGGTATAATATTTTGGTGTTCTGGTAGCATTTTGATATTCTAGTGCCTTAAAGTTATCCTAGTTGTGATTAATTAAATTTTGGGTCAAGGAGACCTTAAATTTAATTTTTTGATGATTTTATTGAATTTGGAAAGTCGAATTTACTAGGTATGTATATATAATTTTTGTGTATGAGATTTCGAACGAATCTCGAGGGTTTATTCCATGATTTTGCGACTTGTTGAAATTAGTTGATATCTGGTGTTGTTGTTATTCATCGAGTGCGAGAAGTGCACTTAATTTTCTCTTTGTGATTGCGAGTCTTGACCCACGATCATAATGAGTGGTTCATTTTGGGCTTCACGATCGCAATGAACACCTATTACCTGAACAATAACCTTCTTGAAGTTATAGGTTTTAGCCATTTTCTTCATTTTTGGCCTTTGGGAGCTTGGGTTAGGCAATTTTCAAATGGATTTTCAAGAGGAATCTATTAGGTAAGTTATTTTAAGCTAAAATCACCATTATCTATTGATTATTTCTTGTTTTTAACATCAAATTGAGGACTTTAAATTGGAAAAATTAAGGATTTTGTTCGTGAACTCAAGTTTTACGAAAATAGTGATTATGAGTTGATCTTAACTCTGTTTTTAAAATGGATTTCTCTAATGAATTTCTAATGACTTAAGGAATATTTTCATGCAAAAAATTTTAGATTTCAATTCCCTTTTCGATATTCGATTTTGGATCGTTTTGCCCTTTGTTTTCAAATTTCATGATTTTGACATCAATAGACTTAGAATTTGATAATAGATTGGAATATCTTGGATATTAATTGAAAGGAGAAATATCTCTTGTTGGATTGACCTCTTGACTTTATCGAGGCAAGTGGATTCCTAAACCTTGTTGAGTTTGATTGAACCTTGTATCTTCTCTCTTTGTGTGTGGGAGGAGTAATAAAACTTTGAAAATGGGTGAAGTATTCATGAATAAACTTAATAAAAGACATGGGGTAATAAAATATCTATGTGATATTATGTAAAACTTGATTCATGATTCGGTATATACTTGTCGATGTTGTTTTGAGCATTGAAAAATGTTAAATAATGTCATTGATCCTTATGTTGAGACTATTGATTGACTATATGATCCTCATTATAAGAATTGTGAATTGTTTATATTGACTCAAGTGTTCAGTAATGATTAATGCTAATTGTTAAAGTGATTATTAAGGCATTATAAATGTCACAATGAACAAGTATTGTATAATCTTGATATTGTGGTGAAATTATTAAGTAATACCAGTGAAAATATTGACTCCTTGATGCGTAGTCTTGAAAGATGATAATAAATTGAATATTGAGAACTTAAGAAATGATGTGACACTATCATTTAATGATGATTCTATTATTGAAAGAATAATGAGATTAATTGAAATCAATGCATATTGCTATGAAATTGTGAAATAATTTTGATAATATTGAATATACATTGTGAAAGAATCATGATGAATGATGTGACTCATTGTTGAAGAGTCTTGATTAAGATTGATATGTTGATTTTTAAAAAAATTGAATAATGATATTTAGCCTGTTATTGAAGAACTGGATTGATGATAACGATGCAACTATTGAAGTAACGATGATAGTGATTAACCTTAAAGATGAATATATGAGATATGTAGATTCTTGTATATACTCAGATTTTCTTTTAAAGCGAGTACTTTTGTTGAATTGTGATATAAAATGAGTTTCACTATTAATAAACGTTGAAGGAAAATGGTTCCAACTAGATATTTGGGATCGAGCCACACATTTCATGGAAGATGTAAAACATTTGATGACATACAGAGGTCGGGCCACATGCTCTGTAGCAAGAGATACTGGATTATGAGGGGTCAGACCACATGCTTTGTGGCATGTAATGTGAATAATTGAGGTGCCGAGCTGTCACGCCCCAAAAGATGTGGAGGAATGACTGGCACTCGATACCACCATAGGCCGAGTAAACCACTTAACAT
>JBCEWC010004218.1:0-27878 GCA_038996855.1 Solanum aculeatissimum | reverse complement strand
CCAAAAAATCCACATATTCCTTACATAGCATGCCACAGTATATACATCATGAAGGATGTGAAGCACGGGGTCTCACACAAACTTTCATGAAATATTATACCGAGGGGTTTGTAATGAACCAATAAAGAGGCCCAAGTATTCCGGCGGGGTTAGAAATGGCTTGGTAGGATTATATGGGACAAGGAAAAGGAAACAGACGATTTGGGTAGATTTTCGTGGGTGTTAGCCCACGGTTCCTGGCGCTGCCTTGGGCTTGGGGACAACTTTCCCAATATATTATACCGAGGGTTTCTTAACAAGCTATACAAGAGGCTCAGGTGGCCCGGTGGGGTTGAAGATGGACTGGTAGGATTTTATGGGCCAAGGAATAAGAAACAGGCAATTTTTGCAATTTTTCATGGGCGTTAGCCCACGGTTCCTGGAGTTGCCCGGGGCTCGAGGCCAACTTTCCCTAAAAATTATATCGCGGGGTCCGTAATGAACCAAGAAAGAGGCCAGGTGGCCCAACGGTGTTGGAAATGGCCTTATAGGATTTTATTGGCCAAGGAACATGAAACAGACGATGTGGGCAGTTTTTCGTGAGTGTTAACCCATGGTTCCTAGCACTGCCCGGGGCTCGGGGCCAATTTTCCCAAAAAATTATATCGAGGGGTCCATAACGAGCCAGGAAAGAGGCCCAGGTAGCCAGGCGGGGTTGGAGATTGCCCGGTAGGATTTCATGGGCGAAGGAACAAGAAACAGGCAATTTGGGCAGTTTTTCATGGGTGTTAGCCCACAGTTCCTGGTGCTGCCCGTGTCTCGGGGCTAACTTTCCCAAAAAATCATACCAAGGGGTCCGTAATGAGCCAGGCAAGATGTCCAAGTGGCCCAACGAGGTTGGAGACAACCAGGTAGGATTTTATGAGCCAAGGAACAGGAAACAGGGGATTTGAGCAATTTTTTATGGGTGTTAACTCATGGTTCCTAGCGCTGCTCGGGGCTCAGGGCTAACTTTCCCAAAATATTATACCTAGGGGTCCGTAATGAGCTAAGCAAGAGGCCCAGGTGGCCTGCAGGGGTTGGAGATGGCCTGGTAGAAATTTATGGGCGAAGAAATAGGACACAAGCGATTTGGACAGTTTTTCGTGGATGTTAGCCCACGGTTCCTGGCGCTATCCGCGGCTTGAGGCTAACTTTCCCAAAAAATTATACCGAGGGGTTTGTAACGAGCCAGAAAAATGTCCTAGGTGGCCCGATTGGGTTGGAGATGATCTGATAGGATATTATGGGACAAGGAAAAGCAAAAAGGTGATTTGGGCAGTTTTTTGTGGGTATTAGCCCACGGTTCATGGCGCAACCCGGGGCTCGGGGACAACTTTCCCAAAAAATTATATCGAGGGCTCCTTAACGAGCCAGGCAAGAATCCCAGGGTCCCGACGGAGTTGGAGATGACCTAGTAGGATTTTATGGACCAAGGAATTAAAAACTAGCAATTTCGATAGTTTTTCGTGGGTTTTAGCCTACGGTTCCTAACGCTGCCTGGGGCTCAGGGTCAACTTTCACAAAAACTTATACTGAGGGGTCTATAATGAGCCATAAAAGAGACCTAGCTATCCCGATGGGGTTGGAGATAGTTTGGTAGGATTTTATTTGCCAAGGAATAAGAAACAGGCGATTTGGACAATTTTTCATGGGTGTTAGCCTATGGTTTCTGGTGCTGCCCAGGGCTCGGGGCCAACTTTCCTAAAAATTATACTGAGGGGTCTGTAACGAGTCATATAAGAGGCCCAGCTGGCCCGACAGGGTTGGAGATGGCATGGTAGGATTTTATGGGTCAGGGAACAGGAAACAAGCAATTTGGACAATTTTTAGTGGGTGTTATCCCACAGTTCCTGTTACTGCTCGGGGCTCGGGGCCAACTTTCTAAAAATATTATACCAAAGGGTCCTTAACAAGCAAGGCAAGAGGTCTAGGAGGCCCAACGGGGTTGGAGATGGCTTGATAGGATTTTATGAGTCAAACAACAGGAACAGGTGATTTGAGAAGTTTTTCATGGATGTTGACCCACGGTTCCTTGCGCTGCCCTGGGCTCGTAGCCAATTATTACAAAAAGTTATACCGAGGAGCCCGTAATAATCCAGGCTATAGGCGCAGGAGGACCAGCAGGGTTGGGGATAGCCTGGTAGGATTTTATGGGCCAAGGAACAGGGAACAAATGGTTTGGGTAGTTTTTCGTGGGCGTTAGCCCACGGTTCCTGGCACTACTCCGGGCCAACTTTCCCAAAACAATTATACCGAGGTGTCATTAATGAGCCAGGAAAGAGGTCAAGCTAGCCCGACGGGGTTGGAAATGACTTGGTAGAATTTTATAGGCCAAGAAACGGGAATTGGGCAATTTTGGAATATTTTCGTGGGTGTTAGCCCAAAGTTCCTGGCGCTGCCCAAGCCTCGGGGCCAACTTTCCCAAAAACCTATACCAAGGGGTTTGTAACGAGTCAAGCAAGAGGTCCAGGTGTCCCGATGAGGTTGGATATGGTCTGGTAGAATTTTATGGGTCAAGGAACAGAAAACAGACAATTTGAGTAGTTTTTCGTTGGTATTAGCCACGGTTCCTGACACTGCCCGTGGCTCGGGGACAACTTTCCCAAAAAATTATACCGAGGGGTCCGTAATGATCTAGGCAAGAGTCCTAGGTGGCCCGGTGGGGTTGTGGATGGCTTGGTAGGATTTTATGGGTCAATGAATAAGAAATAGGTGATTTGGGTAGTTTTTCGTGGGTGTTAGCCCATTGTTCTTGGCGTTGCCCGAGGCTCTGGGTAACTTTCCCAAAATATTATATCAAGGGGTCCGTAACGAGTAAGTCAAGAGGCCTAGGTAGTAAGGCGGGGTTGGAGATGGTCTGGTAGGATTTTATGGGCCAAGAAACAAGGAAAAGATGATTTGGGTATTTTTTCTTGGGTGTTAGCTAACGGTTTCTGGCGCTGCCCGGGGATTAGGGCCAACTTTCCCAAAATATTATGCTGAGGGGTCCTTAACAAGCTAGGAAAGAGGCTCAGGTGGCCCGACGGAGCTGGAGATGGCCTGATAGGATTTTATGGGCCAAGGAACATGAAACAGTCAATTTTCATAATTATTTGTGGGTGTTAGCCCACGATTTCTGGCACTGCCCAGGGCTCGATGTCAACCTTCTCTAAAAATTATATCGAGAGGTCCATAACAAGCCAGGAAAGAGGCCCAGGTAGCCCGACGGGGTTGGTGATGGCTTGGTAGGATTTTATGGGCGAAGGAACAGGAAACAAACAATTTAGGTAATTTTTCGTGGGTGTTAGCCCAACGTTCCTGACGCTGCCCGGAGCTCGGGGCCAACATTTCTGAAAAATTATATCGAGGGGTTCATAACAAGCCAGGAAAGAGGCCCAGGTGGCTCGACGAGTTTGGAGATGGCATGATAGGATTTTATGGGCCAAGGAATAGGAAATAAGCGATTTGGGAAGTTTTTCATGGGTGTTAGCCCACTGTTCCTGGCGCTGCCCAGGTCTCGAGGACAACTTTCTAGAAAAATTATACCGAGGGATCTGTAACGAGCCATGCAAGAGGTCCAAGTGTCCCTACGGAGTTGGAGATGGCCTGGTAGGATTTTATGGGCAAAGGAATAGGAAATAGGCAATTTGAGCAGTATTTCGTGGGTGTTAGCCCACGGTTCTCAGAGATGCCCGGGTCTCAAGGCCAACTTTCCAAAAAAATATACTGAGGGGTCTGTAACGAGCTGGGAAAGAGGCTCCAGTGGCCCGACGGGGTTGGAGATGGCCTGATATGATTTTATGAGCCAAGGAATAGGAAACAGACGATTTAGGCAGTTTTTATGGGTGTTAGCCCACGGTTCTTGGCGCTTCCCGGGGCTCGAGAACAACTTTTTCAAAAAATTATATCGAGGGTTCCTTAACAAGCCAAGAAAGAGGCCCATCTTGCCCAGCGGGGTTGGATATGATCTGGTAGGATTTTATGGCCTAAGGAACAGGAAACATGCGGTTTTTGTAATTTTTCGTGGGTGTTAGTCCACGGTTCTTGGCGCTGCCCGAGGCTCGGGGCCATCTTTCCAAAAATATTATACCGAGGGTTTTGTAACGAGTCAATCAAGAGGCCCAGGTGGCCTGACGTGGTTAGAGATGGCCTGGTATGATTTTATGGGTCAAGGAACATGAAACAGGCGATTTGCGCAGTTTTTTATTGGTGTTAGCCTATGGTTCCAGGCGCTGCCCGGGGCTAACTTTCCAAAAATATTATACCGAGGGGTCCGTAAGGATCCAGTCAAGAGGTCTAGGTGTCCCAGCGGGGTTGGACATGACCTAGTAGGTTTTTATGGGCTAAGGAATAGGAAACAGGCAATTTAGGCAGTTATTTTTGGGTGTTAGCGCTTGATTCCTGGCGTTTCCTGGGGCTCGAGGCCAACTTTTCTAAAAAATTATATCGAGGAATTCGTAACGAGCTAGGAAAGAGGCCCATATGGCCCATCAGAGTTGGAGATGGCCTGGTAGGATTTTATGGGCCAAAGAAATGGAAACAGGCTATTTGGGCATTTTTTTGTGGGTGTTAGCCCACAATTCCTGGCCCTGCACGGGGCTCAAAGCCAACATTCCCAAAAAATTAAATCGAAGGTCCTATAATGAGTTAGGAAAGAGTCCTAGGTGGCTCGGTGGGATTAAAGATGTCCTGGTAGGATTTTAAGGGTCAAGGAAAAAGAAATAGACGGGTTGAGCAATTTATCATGGGTATTTACCCACGATTGTTGGCGCTACCCGGGGCTCAGGGTCAACTTTCCCAAAATTTATATTGAGGAGTCCTTAACGAGCCAAACAAGAGGCCCAAGTGGCCCAGCGGGGTTGCAGATTGTCTGGTGGGATTTTATGGGCCAAGGAACAAGAAACAGACAATTTTTGTAATTTTTTATGGGTGTTAGCCCACGGTTCCTGGAGCTTCCCGGGACTCAGGGAAACCTTTCCTTAAAAACTATACCAAGCGGTCAATAACAAGCCAGGCAAGAGGCCCAGGTGGCCCGGCGGAGTTGGAGATGGCCTAGTAGGATTTTATGGTTCAAGGAACTAGAAACTGTATTTTAATAGTTTTTTGTGGGTGTTAGCCCAAGATTCCTTCCGCTGTCTAGGGATCGAGGCCAACTTTCCCAAAAAATTATACTGAGGGGTCCTTAATGAACCATGAAAGAGGCCCAGGTGGCCCGGCAGAATTGGAGATGGCCTGGTAGTATTTTATGGTCCAAGGAACAGGAAATATGCAATTTTTGCAATTTTTCATGGGTATTAGCCCACGGTTCCTTGCGTTGCCCAGGGCTTGGGTGAACCTTTATCGAAATATTATATTGAGGGGTCTGTAACGAGCTAGGCCAATGGCCCAAGTAGTCCAACGGTGTTAGATATGGTCTGGTAGGATTTTATAGGCCAAGGAACAGGAAACAGGCGATTTGGGCAGTTTTTCATGGGTGTTGACCCTTGGTTCCTGGCGCTGCCCGGGGTTCAAGGCCAACTTTCCTAAAATATTATACCATGGGGTTCTTAACGAGCTAGGCAAGAGGCCAGGTGCCCTAGCGAGGTTATAGATGGCCTGGTAGGATTTTATGAGCCAAGGAACAGGAAACAAACAATTTGGAAAGTTTTTCGTAGGTGTTAGCTTATGATTCCTAGCGTTATTTGGGTCTCAAGGCCAACATTCCCAAAATATTATATTGAGTGGTCTGTATCGAGCCAGGCAAGAGGCTCACGTGGCCCCGCAGGATTGGAGATGGCCTGGTAAGGATTTATGGGTCAAGCAACAGGAAACAAGCGATTTGGACAATTTTTTGTAGGTGGTAGCCCACGGTTCTCGACGCTGCCCGGGGTTCAGGTCCAAGTTTCCCAAAAAATTATACCGAGGAATCTATAATAATCCACTCAAGAGAACTAGGTGTCCTAGTGGGGTTGGAGATAACCTGGTAGAATTTTATGTGTCAAGGAATAGAAAACAAGCAAGTTGGGCAGTTTTTCGTTGGTGTTAGCCCACAGTTCCTGGCGATGCCCGGGGAATGGGGCCAACTTTCTCAAAAACTTATACCGAGGGGTCCATAATGAGTCAAGCAAGAGTCATAGGTGGTCTGGCTATTTTGGAGATAGCCTGGTAGGATTTTACGGGCCAAGGAACAGAAAACAGGCAATTTGGGTAGTTTTTCGTAGGTGTTAGCCCATTGTTCATTGCACTGCCCGAGACTTAGGGCCAACTTTATAGAAAAATTATATCAAGGGGTCCGAAATGAGCTAGGCAATAGGTCCAGGTAGCCCGGTGGGTTTGTAGATGGCCTTGTAGGATTTTATAGGCCAAGGAATAGGAAACTAGCGATTTGGACAATTTTTTATGGGTATTAACCCACGTTTCCTGGCGTTGCCCGGGGCTTAGGTCCAATTTTCCCAAAAAATTATATTGAGGGGTCCATAACGATCCAGACAAAAGGCCCAGCTGGCCAGACGGGGTTTAAGATGGCTTAGTAGGATTTTATAAGTCAAGGTACAGGAAACAGATGATTTGGGCAGTTTTTCGTAGGTGTTAGACCACGGTTCTCAGCACTGCCCGGGGCTCGAGGTCAACTTTCCATAAATATTATACCGTGGGGTCCATAACGAGCAAGGAAAGAGGCCCAGGTAGCCCTACGGGATTTGAGATTGCCTCGTAGGATTTTATGAGCCAAGGAACAGAAAACAAGCGATTTTGGAAGATTTTCGTGGGTGTTAGCCCACGGTTCCTAGCGCTGCCCAGGGCTCAGGGCCAACTTTCCCATATAATCATACTGAGGGGTACGTAGCGAACTAGGCAAGAGGACCAGGTGTCCCAACGGGGGTTGGAGATGGCCTGATAGGATATTATGGGTCAAGGAACAGGAAACATGCGATTTTGGTAGTTTTTTGTGTGTGTTAGCCCATGGTTCTTGGTATTTCCTGGGGCTCGGGACCAATATTCTCAAAATATTATACCTAGGGGTACGTAACGATCAAGTCAAGAGACCCATGTATCCCAGCGGGGTGTGAGATGTCTTGGTAGGATTTTATGGGCTAAGGAACAGAAAAAGGCAAATTTGGTAATTTTTGTGGTTGTTAGCCCACAGTTCGTGGTGCTGCCAAAAACTCGGGGCCAACTTTCCCAAATTATTATACCGAGAGGTCTGTAATGAACCAGGAAAGAGGCCCAGGTGGCCCGACGAGGTTGGAGATAGCCTTGTAAGATTTTATACGCTAAGGAACACAAATTAGGCGAAATGGGCAGTTATTCATGGGTGTTAACCCACGGTTCCTGGCGCTTTCGTAGGATCGGGGCCAACTATCTCAAAAGATTATACCGAGGGGTCCATAACGAGCCAAG
Organism: Solanum aculeatissimum; assembly: GCA_038996855.1. Taxonomy (NCBI): domain Eukaryota; kingdom Viridiplantae; phylum Streptophyta; class Magnoliopsida; order Solanales; family Solanaceae; genus Solanum; species Solanum aculeatissimum. The sequence goes on along the minus strand of JBCEWC010004218.1, from coordinate 20,501 downwards.
AAAGGAGCCTAGGTTGCAAAACGAGGTTGGAGATGGCCTGGTAGGATTTTATAGGCCAAGGAACTGGAAACAGGTGATTTAGGTAATTTTTTGTCGGTGTAGCCCAAGGTTCCTAGTGTTTCTCGGGGCCAACTTTCCCAAAAAATGATATCAAGGGGTGCGTAACGAGCCAGGAAAGAGGCCCAGGTGGCCTGACAGAGTTTGAGATGGATTGGTAGGTTTTTATGGGCCAAGGAATTGGAAATAGACGTTTAAGCAATTTTCATGGGTGTTAGCCCACGGTTCCTTGCGCTTCCTGGGGATCGGGGCCAACTTTCCCAAAGAATTACACTAAGGGGTCCTTAACAACCCACAAAAGAGGCCCAGGTGACCTTGTGGGGTTGGAGATGGCCTGGTAGAATTTTATGGGCCAAGGAACAAGAAACAGGTGATTTTGCCAATTTTTAGTAAGTGTTAGCCCATGGTTCATGGTGTTGCCTGGGGATCGGGGCCAACTTTCCCAAAATATTATACCGCGAGGTCCATAACGAGCCAGGAAAGAGGCTCAAATGGCCCGGCGGGGTTGGAGATAGCCTTGTAAGATTTTATGCGCCAAGGAATACAAAGCAGACGATTCTGGAAGTTTTTTATGGGTGTTAGCCCAGATTCCTAGTGCTGCCCGCGGCTCGAGGCCAACTTTCATGAAAGAGGATCAGGTGTCCCTGCATGGTTGGAGATGACCTGGTAGGATTTTATACACAAGGAATGGTAAAATGGCAATTTGGGTAGTTTTTTGTGGGTGTTAGCCCACGGTTTCTAGCGCTACCCAGGGCTCTGGGCCAACTTTAAAGATTTATTATATTGAGGGGTCCGTAATGAGATAAGAAAGAGATCCAGGTGTACCAGTGCGATTGGAGATTGCCTGGTAGGATTTTATGGGCCATTGAACAGGAAATAAGTGGTTTGGGCAGTTTTTCGTGGGTGTTAGCCCACGGTTCCTGGCGCTGCTCGGGGCTCGAGGCCAACTTTCTTGAAAAATTATATCGAGGGGTCCATAATTATCCATACAAGAGACCCAGGTAGCTCGATGGGGTTGGATAAGGCTTGGTAGGATTTTATGTGCCAAGGAACAGGAAACATGGGGTTTGGGCCATTTTTCATGGGTGTTAGCCCACGGTTTCTAGCATTGCCCGGGGATCGAGGCCAACTTTCCCAAAAATTTATACCGAGTGATCCGTAACGAGCTAGGAAATAGGCCCAGCTAGCCCGGCGGGGTTGGATATGCCCTAGTAAGATTTTTTGGGCAAAGGAATAGGAAACAAGCGATTTGGGCAGTTTTTCATGGGTGTTAGCCCACGGTTCCTAGCGCTACCCGAGGATACGGGTGACTTTCCTGAAAATTTATACCGAGGGGTCCATAACAATCCAAGCAAGAGGCCCAAGTTGCCCGGTGGGGTTGTAGATGGCCTGGTAGGATGTTATGGGCCTAGGAATAGAAAACATGTTATTTTTGAAATTTTTTGTTGGTGTTAGCCCACGGTTCTTGCCGCAGACTGGGACTCGTTGAAAACTTTCCAAAAAAATTATACCGAGAGGTCCGTAACGAGCCAAGAAAAAGTCTCAGTTGGCCTGACGGGGTTAGACATGACCTGGTAGGATTTTATGGGCCAAGGAACAGGAAACAGGCAATTTCAACAATTTTTCGTAGGTGTTAGCCCATGGTTCCTGGTGCTGCTCAGGGCCAACTTTCCAAAAAAATTATACTGAGGGTCCATAACGAGCAAGGCAAGAGGCCCAACTGGCTCAGTGGGGTTGGAGATGGCCTGGTAGGATTTTATGGGTCAAGGAACAGGAAACAGATTATTTAGGTAGTTTTTCATGGGTAATAACCCATGGTTCCTCGTGGTCCCAGGTGCTCGGGGCCAACATTCCTAAAAATTTATATCGAGGGGTCCCTAAAGATCTAGGCAAGAGGCCCAGCTGGCCCAGCGGGGTTGGAGATGGTCTGGTAGGATTTTATGGGCCAAGGAATAGGAAGAGGGCAATTTGGGCAATTTTGTGTGGGTGTTAGCCCACAGTTCCTGGCACTGCTCGGGACTCAGGGCCAACTATCCCAAAAACTTATACCGAGAGGTTGGGAACGAGCCAGGCAAGAGGTCCTACTGGCCCGGCGGGGTTGGGGATGGCCTGGTAGAATTTTATGGGTCAAAGAATGAGAAATAGGCGATTTGGGTAGTTTCTTGTGTATCTTAGCCCACGGTTAATGGAGCTGCCCAGGGCTCGGGGACAACATTCTTGAAATATTATACTGAGGGATCTGTAACGATACAGGTAATATTCCTAGGTCACCCGGTGGGATTGGAGATGGCCTGGTAGGATTTTATGGGTCAAGGAACAGGAAATAGGCGATTTGGGCAGTTTTTCATGGGTGTTAGCCCATGATTCCCGGCGTTGGCCGGGGTTAACTTTCCCAAAATTTAATATCGAAGGATCCTTAACGAGCTAGGCAAGAGGCCCAGGTGGCCCAGCGAGGTTGGATATGGCCTGGTAGGATTTTATGAGCCAAGGAACTGGAAACAGGTTGTTTTTGCAATTTTTCATGGGTGTTAGCCCACGATTCCTAGCGCTCCCCGGGGCTCGGGGCCAACTTTCCTATAAAATTATACCAAGGGGACCATAATGAGCCAGGAAAGAGGCCTAGGTGTCCCGGCGAGGTTTGAGATATCTTGGTAGAATTTTATAGGCTAATGAACAAGAAACATGCGATTTGGATAGTTTTTCGTGGGTGTTAGCCCACGGTTCCTGGCGCTGCCCATGTCTCGGGGTCAACTTTCCTAAAACAATATACCGAAGGGTCCTTAACAAGCCAGGCAAGAAGCCTAGGTGGCCCGGCGGGGTTAGAGATGGCATAGTAGGACTTTATGGGCCAAGGAACAGGAAACAAGAGATTTTGGTAAGTTTTCGTGGGTGTTAGCCCACGGTTCCTGGCACTGGTCAGGGCTCGGGGACAACTTTTTTGAAAGATTATATTGTGGGGTCCATAACGAGCCAGGCAAGAGGCCCAGCTGGCTCGGCGATGTTGGAGGTGTCCTAGTAGGATTTTATGGGCCAAAGAACAAAAAATAGGCAATTATGGCAGTTTTTTGTGGGTGTTAGCTCACGGTTCCTGGTGCTGCCTGTGGCTCACGGCCAACTTTTCCAAAAAATTATACCAAGGGGTTTTCAAAGAGCCAAGAAAGAGGACCAGGCGGCCCAACGTGGTTGAATATGGTCTGGTAGGATTTTAGGGGTCAAGGAACAGGAAATAGGCAGTTTGGGTATTTTTTGTGGGTGTTAAACCACGGTTACTAATGCTGCCCGAAGCTCGGGGCTAATTTTCCTGAAACATTATATTTAGGGGTCCATAACGAGCTAGACAAGAGGTCTAGGTGGCTCGGCGGGGTTGGAGATGGCCTAGTAGGATTTTATGAGCCATGGAACAAGAACTAAGAGATTTAGGTAGTTTTTCTTGGGTGCCATCCCACGATTCTCGGTGTTGCCCGGGGCTCGGGGCCAATTTTCCTAAAACAATATACCGAGGGGTCCATAACAAATCAATCAAGAGCACAAGGGGTCCTAGCAGGGTTGGAGATGGCCCAGTAGGATTTTATGGGCAAGGAACAGGAAACAGGTGATTTAGGCAGTTTTCGTGGGTGTTAGCCCACGGTTCCTGCCGCTGCCCGGGGCTCGAGGCCAACTTTCCTGAAACATTATACCGAGGGGTCCGTAACGAGCCAGGGAAGAGTTCCAAGTATCCTGGCGGGGTTGAAGATGGCCTGGTAGGATTTTATGGGTCAAGGAACAAGAAATAGGCGATTTGGGTAATTTTTCAAGGGTGTTAGCCTACCATTCCTGGCGCTGCCCGGGGCTCGGGGCCAACTTTAAAGAAAAATTATACCAAGGTGTCCGTAACGAGTTAGGCAAGAAGCCTAAGTGGTCGGCGGGATCGGAGATAGCATGGTAGGAATTTAAGGGCCAAGGAATAAGAAACAGGCGATTTGGGTCATTTTTCGTGGGTGTTAGCCCACGGTTCCTGGCGCTGCCTGAGGCACGGGACCATTTTTCAAAAAACTTATACCAAGGGGTCTATAACGAGTCAGGCAAGAAGCCCAGCTGGCCCAATGGGGTTGGAGATGACCTAGTAGAATTTTATGGGCCAAGGAACAGGAAACATGCAATTTGGGCAGTATTTCGTGGGTATTAGCCCATGGTTCATGGCGCTGCCCGGGGCTCGGGGCTAACTTTTCTAAAAAATTATATCGAGGGGTCCGTAATGAGCCAGGCAAGAGGCCCAGGTGGCTCGGCAAGATTGGAGATGGCCTGGTAGGATTTTATGAGTCAAGGAACATGAAACAGGCGATTTGGGTAGTTGTTCATGTATGTTAGCCCACTATTCCTAACACTACCCAGGGCTCGGGGCCAACTTTCCCAAAAAATTATATCGAGGGGTCCGTAATAAACCAAGAAATAGGCTCGAGTGGCCCGACGGGATTGGAATGGTCTGGTAGGACTTTATATGCCATGGAATAGGAAATAGGCAATTTGGGCAGTTTTCATGGGTAATAGCCCACGGTTCCTGGCGTTGCCTTGGGCTCGGGGGCTAATTTACCCAAAAATTTATACCGAGGGGCTCGAGGACAACTTTCCAAAAAAATTATATGCAGGGATCCGTAACAAGCCGTGCAGGATTCCCAACTGGCCCAGCAGGGATGAAGATGGTCATGTAAGATTTTATGGGCCAAACAACAGGAAATAGTTGATTTGGGCAATTTTTTGTGTGTGTTAGCCCACGGTATCTGGCGCTGCTAAGGGCTCAGGGCCAACTTTCCAGAAATATTATACTGAGGGATCCGTAATGATCTAAGGAAGAGGCCTAAGTGGCCCAGCAGGGTTGGGGATGGCCTGGCAGAATTTTATGGGTAAAGGAATAGGAAACAGATGATTTGGGTAATTTTTTTGTGGGTGTTAGCCCACGATTCCTGGCGATGCTCAGGGCTCGAGGCCACCTTTCACAAAAAATTGTACCGAGGGATTTGTAATGATCCAGGAAAGAAGCCCAGCTGGCCCAATGGGGTTGGAGATGGCCTGGTAGGATTTTATTTGCCAAGGAATAAGAAACAGACAATTTGGGCATTTTTTCGTGGGTGTTAGCCCATGATTCCTTGCTTTACCAGGGGCTCCGGGCCAACTTTCGGAAAATATTATACTGAGGAGTCTATAACGATCCAGGTAAGAGACCAAGGTGGCTTGGTAGGGTTGGAGATGGCCTGAGAGGATTTTATGGGCCAAGGAACAGGAAACAAGTGATTTGGGCAGTTTTTCGGGTGTGTTAGCCTATGGTTCCTGGCGCTGCCCGGGGCTCGAGGCCAACTTTGTCAAAATATTATACCGAGGGGTCCTTAACAAGCTAGGAAACAGGCCAAGCTGGCCCGACGGGGTTGGAGATGGTCTGGTATAATTTTATGGGCTAAGATAGGAAACAGGCGTTTTGGGTAGTTTTTCATGGGTGTTAGCACACGGTTCATGGCGCTGCCCAAGAATCAGGGTCAACTTTCCCAAAAAAATATACCAAGGGGTACATAAAGAGCTAGGCAAAAGTCTCAGGTGGCCCAGTGGGGTTAGAGATATCCTGGTAGGAGTTTATGGGCAAAGGAACAGGAAATAGGCAATTTGTGTAATTTTTCGTAGGTGTAAGCCAACGATTTCTGGCGCTGCGCAGGGCTCGAGGCCAATTTTCTGGAAAGATTATACTAAGGGGTCTGTAAGGAGTCCGGTAAGAGGCCCAGCTAGCTCGGTAGGGATGGAGATGCTCTGGTAGGCTTTTATGGCCAAAAAATAGATAGCAGGCGATTTGGACAGTTTTTCAAGGGTGTTAACCCACAGTTCCTGACGCTGCCCGTGGCTCGGGGTCAACTTTATAAAAATATTATACCGAGGGGTTTATAACAATCCAATCAAGAGGTTCAGCTGGCCCGACTGGGATGGAGATGGCCTGGTAGGATTTTATGGGCCAAGGAATAGGTAACAAGAGATTTGGGTAGTTTTTCATGGGAGTTAGCCCACGATTCCTGGCGCTACCCGGGGCTCAGGGCTAACTTTCCTAAATAATTATACCAAGGGGTGCGTAACGAGCTAGGCAAGAGGCTTAGGTGGACCGGTGGGGTTGAAGATAGCCTGGTAGGATTTTATGGGCCAAGGAATAGGAAACAGACGATTTGGGTGGTATTTCATGGGTAGTAGCCCACTGTTCCTGGTGCTTCCCGAGGCTCGGGGCTAACTTTTACAAAAGTTTATACCAAGGGATCTGTAACAAGCCAGCCAAGAAGCCCAATTGGACCGACGGGGTTGGATATGGCCTGTAGAATTTTATTGTCCAAGGAAAAGGAAATATGCGGTTTGGACAATTTTTCATGGGTGTTAGCCCACGATTCATGGCGCTACCCGGGGTTCGGGGCAAACTTTTTTTCAAAAAATTATATCGAGGGGTCTATAATGATCTAGGCAAGAGGCCCATGTGGCCCGGCGGGGTTGGTTATGGCCTGGTAGGATTTTATGAGCCAAGGAACAGGAAATAGGCGATTTAGACAGTTTTTCGTGGGTGTTAACCCACGGTTCCTGGAGTTGCCCAGGGATCGGGGGCCAACTTACCCAAATAATTATCTCGAGGGATCTGTAACGATCCAGGAAAGAGGCGTAGATAGCCCGACGGGATTGGAGATTGTCTGGTAGGATTTTATTGGCCAAGGAATAGGTAATAGGTAATTTAGGCAATTTTTGTGATTGTTAGCCCACGGTTCCTGGAGATGCCCGGGGCTCAGGGCCAACTTTCCCAAAACATTATACCGAAGGGTCCGTAACGAGCCCAGCAAGAGGCCCAGGTGGCCCGACGGGGAGAGAGATGGCCTGGTAGGATTTTATGGGTCAAGGAACAGGAAATAAGCAATTTGGGCAATTATTCATGGGTGTTAGCCCACGATTCTTGGCGCTACCTGGGGCTCGGGGACAACTTTCCCAAAAAATTATACCGAGGGGTCTGTAACAAGCGAGTCAAGAGGCTAAGCTGGCCCAGCAGGGATAAAGATAGCCTGGTAGGATTTTATGGGCTAAGGAACAAGAAACAGGCGATTTGGACAGTTTTTCGTGAGTGTTAGCCCATGGTATCTGGCGCTGCCCAAGGCTTAAAATTATACCGAGGGGTCCATAACTATCTAGGAAAGAGGCTCAGCTGTCCCGGTGTGGTTGGAGATGGCCTAGTAGGATTTTATGGACCAAGGAACAAAAAATATACTATTTAAGCAGTTTTTCGTAGGTGTTAGCCCACGGTTCCTGGCACTACCCTGAGCTCGGGGCCAACTTTCTCGAAAGATTATACTGAAGGGTCCGTAACGTTCCAGGCAAGAGGCCCAGCAGGCCCGATGAGGTTGGAGAGGGCCTGGTAGGATTTTATGGGTCAAGGAATAGGAAACATATGATTTGGGCTGTTTCTTGTGGGTGGCCAACTTTTCTCAAAAAATTATACCGAGGGGTCTATAACAAACCAGGCAAGAGACTTAACCAGCCCAGCGATGTTGGACATGTCGTGGTAGGAGTTTATGGGCCAAGGAACAGGAAATAAGAAATTGGGGCAGTTTTTCATGGGTATTAGCCCACGGTTTCTTGCACTGGACGGAGCTCATGGCCAACTTTCTCTAAATATTATACTGAGTGATCTATAATGAGCCAAGAAAGATTCCTAGGTGGCCCGACAGGGTTGGAGATGGCTTGATAGGATTTTATGGGCCAAGAACAGGAAACATGCGATTTAGGTAGTTTTTTGTGGGTGTTAGCCCATGGTTTTGGACGCTACCCTGGGCTCAGGGACAACTTTTCTGAAAAATTATACCTAGGGGTACTAAACAAGCTATGCAAGAGGCTCAAGTGGCCCAACGGGGTTGGAGATATTCTGGTAGGATTTTATGGGCAAAGGAACAAGAAAAAAGGTAATTTGGGTAGTTTTTCGTGGGTATTAGCCCGGTTCCTGTGTTGCCTATGCCTCGGGGCCAACTTTCTCAAAAGATTATACCAAAGGGTATGTAACAGGCTAGGCAAAAGGCCAAGCTGGCCCGGCGGGGATGGATATGGCTTGGTAGGATTTTATGGGCCAAGAAATAGGTAACAGGCCATTTGGGTAGTTTTTTGTGGGTGTTAGCCCACGGTTCATGGCGCTGCCCAGGGCTCGGGGCCAACTTTCTCAAACAATTATACCTAGGGGTATGTAACAAACTAGGCAAGAGGCCCAGGTATCCCAGTGGGGTTGGAGATATCCTGGTAGGATTTTATGGGCAAAGGAATAGGAAACAGATGATTTGGGCAGTTTTTCATGGGTGTTAGCCAATGGTTCCTAGCGCTGCCTAGGGCTCGAGGCCAAATTTTTCGAAAGATTATACCAAGGGGTCTGTAATGAGCCAAGCAAGAAGCCTAGTTGGACCGACGGAGTTGGAGATGGCCTGTTAGAATTTTATTGTCCAAGGAAAAGGAAATATGCAATTTGGGTAGTTTTTCATGGGTGTTAGCCCACGGTTCATGGTGTTGCCCGGGGCTCGGGGCAAACTTTCCCTAAAAATTATATCGAGGAGTCTATAATGAGCTACGCAAGAGGCCATGCTGGCCCGGCGGGGTTGGGGATGGCCTGGTAGAAGTTTAGGGTCAAAGAACAAGAAACAGGCGATTTGAGTAGTTTTTTTTGGATCTTAGCCCACTGTTACTGGAGCTGCCCAGGGCTTGGGGACAACATTCCTGAAATATTATACTGAGAGATCCATAACGATACAGGTAATATTCCTAGGTGGCCTGGTGGGATTGAAGATTGTCTGGTAGGATTTTATGGGCCAAAGGACAGGAAATAGGCGATTTGGGTAGTTTTTCATGGGTGTTAGCCCATGGTTCCCGGCGTTGCCCGGGACTCGGGACTAACTTTTCCAAAAATTTATATCGAAGGGTCCTTAACAAGCTAGGCAAGAGGCACAGGTGTCCCGGCGGGATTGGATATGGCCTGGTAGGATTTTATGGGCCAAGGAACTGGAACAGGTTATTTTTGCAATTTTTCGTGGGTGTTAGCCCACGGTTTTTGGCGCTCCCTAGGGATCGGGGCCAACTTTCCTATAAAATTATACCGTGGGGACCATAACGAGCCAGGAATGAAGCCCAGGTGTCCCGGCGAGGTTTGAGATGCCTTGGTAGGATTTTATATGCTAAGGAATAGAAAACATGCGATTTGGATAGTTTTTCATGGGTGTTAGCCCACAGTTCCTGGTGTTGCCCGTGTCTCGGGGCCAACTTTACCAAAATAATATATCGAGGGGTCCTTACCAAGCTAGGAAAGAAGCCTAGGTGGGCCGGTGGGGTTGGAGATGGCATAGTAGGACTTTATGGGCCAAAGAACAAGAAACAAGAGATTTTGGTAATTTTTCGTAGGTTTTAGCCCACGGTTCTTGGCGTTGCCTGGGGCTCGGGGCCACCAAAAAGATATACTGAAGGGTCCTTAACAAGTCAAGCAAGAAGCCTAGGTGGCCCGGCGGGGTTGGAGATGGCATAGTAGGACTTTATGGGTCAAGGAACAAGAAACAAGAGATTTTGATAATTTTTCGTGGGTGTTAGCCCACGTTTCCTGGCGTTGGTCAGCGCTCGGGGACAACTTTCTCGAAAGATTATATCGATGGGTCCATAACAAGCTAGATAAGAGGCCCAGTTGGCTCGACGGTGTTGGAGGTGTCCTGGTAGGATTTTATGGGCCAAAGAACCATAAACAGGCGATTATGGCAGTTTTTTATGGGTATTAGCCCACGGTTCCTGGTGCTGCCTGTGGCTCACGGCCAATTTTCCCAAAAAATTATACCAAGGGGTTTTCAACGAGCCAAGAAAGAGGACCAGGTGGCCCAATGTGGTTAAAGAAGGCCTGATAGGATTTTATGGGCCAAGGAACAAGAAACAGGCAGTTTGGGTAGATTTTTGTGGGTGTTAGTCCACGGTGCCTGACGCTGCCCGAAGCTCGGGGCTAATTTTCCTGAAACATTATACCGAGGGGTCCATAATGAGCTAGACAAGAAGCCCAGGTAGCTCGGCGGGGTTGGAGATGGCCTGGTAGGATTTTATGAGTCATGGAACAGGAACTAAGAGATTTACGTAGTTTTTCGTAGGTGCCATCCCACGATTCTCGATGTTGCCCGGGGCTCGAGGCCAACTTTCCCAAAACAATATACCGATGGGTCCATAACAAAACAATCAAGAGCCCCAAGTGTCCTAGCAGTGTTGGATATGGCTCAGTAGGATTTTATGGGCCAAGGAATAGGAAACAGGTGATTTAGGCAGTTTTCGTGGGTCCCACAGTTCCTGGCGCTGCCCGGGGCTCAGGGCCAACTTTCCTGAAAAATTATACCGAGGGGTCCATAACGAGCCAGGCAAGAGGTCCAAGTGTCCCGGAGGGGTTGGAGATGGCATGGGAGGATTTTATGGGCTAAGAAACAAGTAATAGGCAATTTGGGTAATTTTTCAAGGGAGTTAGCCTACAATTCCTACGCTGCCCGGGGCTCGCGGCCAACTTTAAAGAAAAATTATACCAAGGTGTCCGTAATGAGCTAGGCAAGAGGCCTAGGTGGTCGGCGGGATCGGAGATGGCCTGGTAGGAATTTAAGAGCCAAGGAATAAGAAACAGGCTATTTGGGCTATCTTTCATGGGTGTTAGCCCACGGTTCCTGGCTCTGCCTGAGGCTCGGAGCCATTTTTCACAAAACCTTATACCGAGGGGTCTATAACGAGCCAGGCAAGAAGCCCATCTGGCCCGATGGGGTTGAAGATGACCTAGTAGGATTTTATGGGCCAAGGAACAGGAAACATCCAAGTTGGGCAGTTTTTTAGGGTATTAGCCCATGGTTAATGGCGCTGCCCGGAGCTATCTTTCCCAAACAATTATATTGAGGGGTCCGTAATGAGCCAGGCAAGAGGCACAGGTGGTTCGACAGGGTTGGAGATGGTCTGGTAGGATTTTATGAGTCAAGGAACATGAAACAGGCGATTTGGGCAGTTTTTCATGTGTGTTAGCCCACTATTCCCGGAACTGCCCAGGGCTAGGGGTTAACTTTCCCAAAATATTACATCGAAGGGTCCGTAATAAACCAAGAAAGAGGCTCAAGTGGCCCGGCGGGGTTGGATATGGTCTGGTAGGATTTTATATGCCAAGGAACAGGAAATAGGCAATTTGGGCAGTTTTTCATGGGTTTTAGCCCACGGTTCCTGACGTTGTCCGGGGCTTGGGGGCCAACTTACCCAAAAAATTATATCAAGGGGTCGTTAAAAGGCCAAGAAAGAGGATAAAGTGGCCCTACGGGGAGAGAGATGACCTGGTAGGATTTTATGGGCCACAGAACAAGAAACAATCGATTTGGGCAGTTTTTTATGGGTGTTAGCCCACTGTTCTTAGTGTTGCCCGGGGCTCGGGGAAAACTTTCCCAAAAAATTATATGTAGGGATCCGTAACAAGTCGGGCAAGATTCTTAACTGGCCCAGCAGGGATGGAGATGGCATGGTAAAATTTTATGGGCCAAGCAACAAGAAATAGTTGATTTGGGCAATTTTTTGTGTGTGTTAGCCCACGGTATTTGGCGCTGCCAAGGGCTCAGGGCCAACTTTCCAAAAAAATTATACCGAGGGGTCCGTAATGATCTAAGGAAGAGGCCCAAGTGGCCCAGCAAGGTTGGAGATGGTCTTACAGGATTTTATGGGCCAAGGAATAGGAAACAGGCGATTTGGGCAATTTTTTATGGGTGTTAGCCCACGATTTGTGGCGTTGCTCAGGGCTCGAGGCGACCTTTCACAAAAAATTATACCGAGGGGTCTTTAACAATCCATGCAAGAAACACAGCTAACCCAATGGGTTTGGAGATGGCCTGGTAAGATTTTATTGGCCAAGGAATAGGAAATAGGCAATTTGGGCAGTTTTTCGTAGGTTTTAGCCCATGATTCCTTGCGTTGTCTGGGGCTCCGGGCCAACTTTCCAAAAATATTATACTGAGGAGTCCGTAACAATCCAGGTAAGAGACCAAGGTGGCTTGGTAGGGTTGGAGATGGCCTGAGAGAATTTTATGGGCCAAGGAGCAGGAAACAAGTGATTTGGGCAGTTTTTCGTATGTGTTAGCCCATGGTTCCTGGCGCTGCCCGGGGCTCGAGGTCAACTTTCTCAAAAGATTATACCGAGGGGTCCTTAACGATCCAGGAAAGAGTCCAAGTTGGTCCGACGAGGTTGGAGATAGTTTGGTATAATTTTATGGGCCAAGACAGGAACCAGGCGATTTGGACAGTTTTTCATGGGTGTTAGCACACGGTTCATGGTGCTGCCCAAGACTCGGGGCCAACTTTCCCAAAATATTATACCAAGGGGTACGTAAAGAGCTAGGTAAGAGTCTCAGGTGGCCCAGCGGGGTTAGAGATATCCTAGTAGGATTTTATGGGCAAAAGAACAGGAAATAGGCGATTTGGGCAGTTTTTCTTAGGTGTAAGCCAACGATTCCTGGGGCTGCGCAGGGCTCGAGGCCATCTTTCTAGAAAGATTATACCAAGGGGTCTGTAAGGAGCTAGGTAAGAGGCCCAGCTGGCCCGGTGGGGATGGATATGCTCTAGTAGGATTTTATGGCCAAAGAATAGGTAGCAGGCGATTTGGACAGTTTTTCAAGGGTGTTAACCCACGGTTCCTGACGCTGCCCTGGGCTCGGGGCCAACTTTTCCAAAATATTATATGAGGGGATTGTAACAATCCAGACAAGAGGCCCAGCTGGCCCGGCTGGGATAGAGATGGCCTGGTAGGATTTTATAGGCCAAGGAATAGGTAACAAGAGATTTGGGCAGTTTTTCGTGGGTGTTAGCCCACGGTTCCTGGCGCTACCCGGGGCTCAGGGCTAACTTTCCTAAATAATTATACCGAGGGGTGCGTAACGAGCCAGGCAAGATGCCCAGGTGGCCCGGTGGGGTTGGGGATGGCCTGGTAGGATTTTATGGGCTAAGGAATAGGAAACAGACAATTTGGGTGGTATTTCGTGGGTAGTAGCCCACTGTGCCTAGTGCTTCCCGAGGCTCGGAGCTAACTTTCACAAAAATTTATACCAAGGGGTCTGTAACAAGTCAGGCAAGAAGCCCAATTGGACCGATGGGGTTGGAGATGGCCTGGTAGAATTTTATTGTCCAAAAAAAAGGAAATATGCGATTTGGGTAGTTTTTCGTGGGTGTTAGCCCACGGTTCATGCGTTGCCCGGGGCTCGGGGCAAACTTTCTCAAAACATTATATCGAGGGGTCCATAATGATCTAGGCAAGAGGCCCATGTGGCCCGGTGGGGTTATTGATGGCCTGCTAGGATTTTATGAGCCAAGCAACAAGAAATAGGTGATTTGGACAGTGTTTTGTGGGTGTTATCCCACAGTTCTTGGAGTTGCCCAGGGATCGGGGGTCAACTTACCCAAATAATTATATCGAGGGGTCTGTAAAGAGCCAGGAAAGAGGCGCAGATGGCCTGACGAGGTTGGAAATTGTCTGGTAGGATTTTATTGGCCAAGGAATAGGATACAAGTGATTTAGGCAATTTTTGGTGGGTGTTAGCCCACGGTTCCTGGTGATGCCCGGGGCTCAGGGCCAACTTTCCTAAAAAATTATATCGAAGGGTCCGTAACGAGCCCAGCAAGAGGCCCTGGTGGCCCGACGGGAAGTGAGATGGCCTGGTAGGATTTTATGGGTCAAGGAACAGGAAACAAGCGATTTGGGTAATTTTTCATGGGTGTTAGCCCACAGTTCTTGGCGCGACCTGGGGCTCGGGACAACTTTCCCAAAAAATTATACCGAGGGGTCTGTAACAAACGAGCCAAGAGGCTCAGCTGGCCCAGCGGGGATGAAGATAGCCTGGTAGGATTTTATGAGCCAAGGAACAAGAAACAGACTATTTGGACAGTTTTCGTGGGTGTTAGCCCACGGTATCTATCGCTGCCCAAGGCTCAAAATTATACCGAGGGCCCATAACTTGCCAGGAAAGAGTCCCAGCTGTCCCGGTGTTGTTGGAGATAGCCTAGTAGGATTTTATGGCCAAGGAACAGGAAACATGCCATTTGGGTAGGTTTTTATTAGTGTTAGCCCATGGTTCCTAGAGCTACCCTGGGCTCGGGGCCAACTTTCCTGAAAGATTATACTGAGGGGTCCGTAACATGCCAGGCAAGAGGCCCAACTAGCCCGATTAGGTTGGAGATGGTCTGGTAGGATTTTATGGGCCAAGGAATAGGAAACATATGATTTGGGCAGTTTTTTGTGGGTGGCCAACTTTCCTAAAATATTATACCGAGAGGACTGTAACGAGCCAGGAAAGAGGTGCAGGTGGCCCGACGAGGTTGGAGATTGTCTGGTAGGATTTTATTGGCCAAGTAATAGGATATAGGTAATTTAGGTAGTTTTTCGTGGGTGTTACCCCATGGTTCCTTGAAATGCCCGGAGCTCAGGGCCAACTTTCCCTAAATATTATACTGAGGGATCTATAACGAGCCAAGCAAGATTCCCAGGTGGACCGACAAGGTTGGAGATGGTCTGGTAAGATTTTATGGGCCAGGGAACAGGAAACAGGCGATTTAGGTAGTTTTTCGTGGGTGTTAGCCCAAGGTTCCGGACGCTGCCCTGGGCTCAGGGCCAACTTTCCAAAAAAATTATACCGAGGGGTACGTAACAAGCTATGTAAGAGGCTAAAGTGGCCCAGCGGGATTAGAGATATTCTAGTAGGATTTTATGAGCAAAGGAACAAGAAAAAGGTGATTTGGGCAGTTTTTCATGGGTATTAGCCAACGGTTCTTGTGCTTCCCATGACTCGGGGCTAACTTTCTCAAAAGATTATACCAAGGGGTATGTAACGATCCAGGCAAAAGGCCAAGCTGGGTCGGCGGGGTTAGAGATATTGTAGTAGGATTTTATGAGCAAAGGAATAGGAAACAGACGATTTGGGCAGTTTTTCATAGGTGTTAACCAATGGTTCCTGGCACTGCCCAGGGCTCGAGGCCAAATTTTCCGAAAGATTATACCAAGGGGTCTTTAACGAGCCAGGCAATAGACCCAATTGGCCCGGCGGTGATGGAGATGGCCTGGTAAGATTTTATGGGGCAAGAAATAGGTAACAGGCGATTTGGGTAGTTTTTTGTGGGTGTTAGTCCACGGTTCTTAGCGTTTGTCGGGGCTCGGAGCCAATTTTCCTAAAAATTTATACTGAAGAGTCTGTAACAAGCCAGGCAAGAGGCCCAGCTGGCCCGGTCTAGATGGAGATGGTCTGGTAGGATTTTATGGGTCAAGGAATAGGTAATTGGAGATTTGGGAAATTTTTCTTGGGTTTTGGCCAATGATTCCGGGTGCTGCCCGGGGCTCAGGGCTAACTTTCCTAAAATTTTATACCGAGGGGTCCGTAAAAATCCAGGCAAGAGGCCCAGGTAGCCCGGCAGGGTTGGAGATGGCCTGGTAGGATTGAATAGGAAACAGACGGTTAGGGTAGTTTTTTATGAGTGTTAGCCCACGGTTCATGGCGCTGCCTGGGGATCGAGGCCAACTTTCCCAAAAATTTATACTGAGGGGCCCGTAACGAGCCAGGTAAGAGGCTCAATTGGCCCGATACGGATGGAGAAGGCCTGGTAGTATTTTATTGTCCTAGGAACAGGAAATAGATCATTTGGCCAGTTTTTCGTGGGTGTTAGCACAGGGTTCCTGGTGATGCCTTGGGCTCAGGGCCAACATTATCGAATAGATATATTGAGGGGTTCGTAACAAGCCAAGAAAGAGGCCCAACTAGCCCAGTGGGGTTGGAGATGGTCTGGTAGGATTTTAAAGGGCAAGGAATGGGAAACATGCAATTTGGGTAATTTTTTGTGGGTATTAGCCCACGGTTCCTGGCATTGCCTGGGGCTCGGGGCCAACTTTCCCAAAAATTATACCGAGGAATCAGTAATGAGCCAGGCAAGAGGCCCAACTAGACTGGTTGGGATGGAGATGGACTGGTAGGATTTTGTGTAAAGAAAGAAGAAATAGACGATTTGGGCAGTTTTTCGTGGGTGTTAGCCCACGGTTCCTGGCGTTTCCCGAGGCTCGGGGAAAATATTCATGAAAAATTATACCGAGGTATCCATAATGAGCTAGGCAAGAGGCCTAACTAGCCCGGCAGGATTGGAGATGGCCTGGTAGGATTTTATGGACCCCGGAACAGGAAACAGGGGATTTGGGCAGTTTTTCGTGGGTGTTAGACCATGGTTCCTGGCGCTGCCTAGGGATCAGGGTGAAATTTCCCAAAATATTATACCGAGGGATCCGTAACAAGCTAGGCAAGAGGCTCAGGTGGCTCAGTAGGGTTGGAGATGGCTTGGTAGGATTTTATGTGCGAAATAAGGAAACAAGTGATTTGGGCAGTTTTTCATGGTGTTAGCCCACGGTTCCTGGCGCTGCCCGAAGCTCGGGGCCAACTTTAAAGAAAAATTATACTGAGGGGTCTGTAATGAGTCAGGCAAGAGGCTTAACTAGACCGGCGGGTTTAGAGACGGCCTGGTAGGATTTTATGGCAGAGGAACAAAAAACATGTTCTTTAGGTAGTTTTTCGTGGTGTTAGCCCACGGTTCCTCGCGCTGCCCGGGGCTCAGAGCCAACTTTCCCCAAAACTTATACTGAGAGGTAAGTAACGAGCCGAGCAAAAGGCCCAACTGTCCTAGCAAGGTTGGAGATGGCCTAGTAAGATTTTATGGGTCAAAGAACAGGAAATAGGCGATTTGGGCAATTTTCATGGGTGTTAGCCCATAGTTCATAGCGCTGGTCGGGGTTCGTTGCCAACTTTCCCGAAAAATAATTCCAAGGGATCCGTAATGAACCAGGAAAAAGGCCCACGTGGCTCAGCTGGGTTGGAGATGGTCTGGTAGGATTTTATGGGGCAAGGAACAGGAAACTGGCGGTTTTGGCAGTTTTTCATGGGTGTTAGCCCATGGTTCCTTGCGTTGCCCGGGGGTTGGGGCCAACTTTCTCGATGAATTATACCGAGGGGTCCGTAACGAACCATGAAAGAGGCCCAGGTGGCCCAGCGAGGTTGGAGATGGCCTGGTAGGATTTTATGAGCCAAAAAATAAGTAATTTGGGTAGTTTCTCATGGGTGTTAGCCCATGGTTCTCGGGGCTCGGTGTCAACTTTCCCAAAAAATTATACCAAAGGTCCGTCACGATCCAGGTAAGAGGCCAAGTGGCACGGCGGAGTTGAAGATGGTCAGGTAGGATTTTATGGGCCAAGGAACTGGAAATAGGCAATTTGAGTAGTGTTTCATGGGTGTTAGCCCACGGTTCCTGGCGTTGCCCGGGGCTCGGAGCCTGCATTCCCAAAAGTTTATACCTAGGGATCCGTAATGAGTCAGGTAAGAGGCCCAGGTGGCCCGGCGGGGTTGGAGATGGCCTGGTAGGATTTTATGGCCCAAGGACCAGGAAACAAGTGATTTGGATAATTTTTCGTGGGTGTTAGCCCACAGTTCTTGGCGCTGCCCGAGGCTCGAGGCCAACTTTCTAAAAGAATTATACCGAGGGGTCCGTAACAAGCTAGGCAAGAGGCCCAGCTGCTCCGGCGGGAATGGAGATGGTCTGGTAAAATTTTATGGGCCAAGGAACAGATAATAAACAATTTGGGCAGTTTTTCTTGGATGTTAGCCCACGGTACCTAGCGTTGTCCAGGGCTCAGGACCAACTTTCCCAAAATATAATATCGAGGGGTCCGTAAAGAGTCAGGGAAGATGCTCAGCTGGCTCGGCATGGTTGGATATGGCCCAATAAGACTTTATGGTCCAAGGAACAGGAAACATGTGATTTGGACATTTTTTAGTGGGTGTTAGCCCACAATTTCTGGCGCTCATGGACAACTTTCCCAAAAACTTATATAGTGGGGTCCGTAACGAACCTAGCAAGAGGTCCAGGTGGCCCGGTGAGGTTGGAGATGGCCTAGTAAGATATTTTGGGCCAAAGAACAAAAACAGGAGATTTCGATAGTTTTTCGTGGGTGTTAGCCCACGATTACTAGTGCTGCCCTGAGCTCGGGGACAACTTTCCTAAAGAATTATTCTGAGGGGTCTGTAATGAGCCCTGCAAGAGGCCTAGGTGGCCCGGCGGGGTTGGATATGGCCTAGTAAGATTTTATGGGCCTGGGAATAGGAAACAGACGATTTTGGCAGTTTTTCATGGGTGTTAGCCTACGGTTCCTGGCACTGCCTAGGACTCAGGGCCAACTTTCTGCAAAAATTATACCGAGGGATCTGTAACAAGCTCGACAAGAGGCCCAGGTAGCCACACGGGGTTGGATATGACCTGGTAGGATTTTATGGGCCAAGGAACATGAAAAATACAATTTTGGTAGTTTTTTATGGGTGTTAGCCCACGGTTCCTGGCGCTGCCTAGGGCTCACGGCCAACGTTTCCAAAAAATAATACCGAGGAGTCCGTAACTAGCCCGGCAAGAGGCCCAGATGGCCCAACGGGCTTGGAGATATCCTGGTAGAATTTTATGGGCCAAAAATAGGAAGCAGGCGATTTCAACACTTTTTCATGGGTGTTAGCCCACGATTCCTAGCGCTTCCTGGGGCTCAGGGCCAACTTTCATGAAAAATGATGTCGCGGGATCTGTAACAAGCATGGAAAGAGGCTCATGTGGCCCGGCGGGGTTGGAGATGGTCTGGTAAGATTTTATAGGTCAAGGAACGAGAAACAGGTAATTTCGATGTTTTTTATGGGTGTTAGCCCACGGTTCCTGGTGTTGCTCGGGGCTCAGGGCCAACTTAGCTGAAAAGTTATACCGAGGGGTCCGTAATGAGCTCGAAAAGAGGCCCAGGTTGCTCGACATGGTTGGATATGGCCTGGTAGGATTTTATGGGCCAAGGAACAGGAAACAAGCGACTTCGACAGTTTTTCATGGGTGTTAGCCCTCGTTCCTGACGCTGCGTGGGGCCAACATTAAAAAAAAAATTCCAAGGGGTCCGTAACGAGCCCACAAAGAGGCCAAGATGTCCCGGCGGTGTTGGAGAAGGTCTGGTATGATTTAATTGGCCAGGGAATCAGAAACAATCTACTTTGACAGTTTTCCATGGGTGTTAGCCCACGATGCCTAGTGCTACTCGAGTCTAACTTTCTCAAAAATTTATACCAAGGGGTCTATAACGAGCCCAAAAAGGGGCCCAGGTGGCCCGGTAGAGTTGGACATGGCCTGGTAGGATTTTATGGGCCAAGGAATAGAAAATATGCAATTTCGACAGTTTTTCGTGGATGTTAGCCCACAGTACCTGTCACTGCCCGGGGCTCGAGGAAAACTTTCCCAAATATTTATACCGAGGGGTCTGTAACGAGCTCGGCAAGAGGCCCAGGTGGCCCGACGGGGTTGGAGATGTCCTGGTAGGATTTTATGGGGCAAGGAATAGAAAATAAGCAATTTCGGTAGTTTTTCATGGGTGTTAACCCACGGTTCCTAGTGTTGCCCACGGTTTGGGGCCAACTTTCCTAAAATATTACACCAAGGGGTCCATAACGAGCTCGTCAAGAGTCCCAGGTGGCCCAGCGGGGTTGGAGATGGCCTGGTAGGATTTTATGGGCCAAGGAAAAGGAAACAGGTGATTTCGACAGTTTTTTGTAGGTTTTATCCCATGGTTCTTGGCGCTCCCCGAGGCTCGGGGCCAACTTTCCTAAAATATTATACCGAGTGGTTCGTAACAAGATCAGCAAGAGGTTCCGGTGGCCCGACGGGGTTGGAGATTACCTGGTAGAATTTTATTGGCCAAGGAACAGGAAACAAGCGATTTCGATAGTTTTTCGTGGGTGTTAGCCCACGATTATTGGCGTTGTCCAAGGCTCGGGGCCAAGTTTCTCAAAAAATTATACCGAGGGGTCTGTAATGAGCTCAGCAAGAGGTCCAAGTGTCCCAGCGAGGTTGGAGATGGCTTGGTAGGATTTTATGGGTCAAGGAACAGGAAATAGGCGATTTCAGTCATTTTTCGTGGGTGTTAGCCACAGTCAGGGCAAACTTTCCAGAAAAATTATACTGAGGGTTCCATAACAAGCCTGGCAAGAGGCCCAAGTGGCTCGACGGGGTTGGATATGGTCTGGTAGGATTTTATGGGCCAAGGAAATGGATATAGAAGATTTCAGTAGTTTTTTGTGGGTATTGGCCCACAATTCCTGACGTTGCCCGGTGTTCGGGGCTAACTTTACCAAAAAATTATAACGACGGATCTGTAACAAGCCTGTTAAGAGGTCCAGGTGGTCTGGCGAGGTTGAAGATGGCCTGGTAGGATTTTATTGGTCAAGGAACAAGAAACAGACGATTTCGACAGTTTTTCATGGGTGTTAACACACGGTTCCTGGCGCTGCCCGGGGCTCGGGCCCAACTTTCATGAAAAATTATATAGAGGGGTCCGTAACAATCTCGGAAAGAGGTCAGGTGGA
>JBCEWC010004217.1:4291-27879 GCA_038996855.1 Solanum aculeatissimum | reverse complement strand
TAGAAGTCCTTATTTTATCACTTCTTTCCATATATTTTAGAAGTCAATATTATAAATATAATTAAATATTAATTTTTTTTTTAAAATGATGAAAAGACAATTTAATCAAAAGCATAATGTTTTAATGAAAGGCAAAAAGTTCAAATAATATTTCTAAGGGTCTTCACACTTTTAATAGAGTATATATATATAGATGAGTGGTGAAGTAATAAATCACTAACACGATTAAAGATTTTTTAAGTAGTAATCATCTATGTTGCTCGAACTCTTCAAAAATATCAGTGTGTATCGAATTCTTCAAATATACTATTTTTTTGAAGAATTCGATACGAATGCGGCATTGAAAGCGAAGAATCTCTGTGAGCATGTAGGAACTTGATTTAATTGGTCATGAGAATGTCAGGTGTTGGGTTATTGCATATTTTGTATACATTATATATACTCGCGGACATTATGATCAGTTGCTTTCCTAACTGCTTTTTGCCCGCACGTAAAATGTCTATGCAGTGAGGGACCGAGATAATGTCATCTCATAGTAAAAGTGGATTCAAAAATTTTAAATTTATGAGTGTTTACGTTATTTTTATTGTGAATTTTAAATTTAACTCAAAATTAGTTCAAAAACGTGATGATTGTCTAAGATTGAGACTTATTTCTTCTCATCCCATTGATGTAGGACTCTTGTACAAAGCTACTTATTGGTTGATTTAGTTTGATTTTGAAATTTATCAGTTCGATTTATTATTTATCAGTTTGTAAATATGTTAACAGTTATAAAACTATAAAGATATTGACTTATCATTTTATTAGTTGTTGATCATTACCGATTCTCAATGGTTTGGAGGTTTTAACTTTATAGCAGAGGTTGTGGGTTCAATTCTCACTCACATGACATTCTAATTTAAAACTCAATTGCTTAGCTTGGTGGTTGGAGCGTCACAGTGCATGAGCGGACGTCGTGGATTCGAATCCCAGTAGCAACACTAAACAACATCTCTACCTTTGTGAGGTAGTGGTAAGGTCTGTGTACATTGAATCCCAGTAGCAACACTAAACAACATCTCTACCTTTGTGAGGTAGTGGTAAGGTCTGTGTACATTCTAACCTTCCCAGACTCCACTTATATGTTATTGTTATAGTTTATTGATCATTACCGGTTCAACTTACTTCGAAACAAAATGACAGATCAAATGAACAATTATATGAGTTGATATATCAAATGATATAAATATAGTTTATCAATTTAAAATTGAGTTCTCGATTAACCTGTTAAGAATCGATTACTCGTTATAAAAAGGCAAAATCATTATCGAAATCACTAAATC
The DNA here is from genome assembly GCA_038996855.1 of Solanum aculeatissimum. Lineage (NCBI taxonomy): Eukaryota > Viridiplantae > Streptophyta > Magnoliopsida > Solanales > Solanaceae > Solanum > Solanum aculeatissimum. The sequence goes on along the minus strand of JBCEWC010004217.1, from coordinate 26,554 downwards.
ATTAAACTAATAACTCATTACTGATAAATTAATAAATTTTTTCGTTTAGATTATCGAATTCGGTTCACTCATAACCTATGCTATCCATCCACTGCTCGAGGGCCAACAGAAAATTTGTGATTTTAAAGATGAAAGACAACTCCTCACTCAAAATTCCCATCAAATCAATAATTAGAAAATCTTTGTCCTCCATTAGCAAATTTCATGCTTAACCATAATTTAATAAGATGTACTATTGTTTATAATTTTAATCTTTAACTTGTTAAAAATAAATTATTTGAATTTGATGTTGTAGTATCAATTGATTGCCTCATTATAATAAACTAAGGAAGAATAAATTTTGTCTTTTATTAGGCATACCAACTAAAAGATATGGGAAGGAATGAAATCAATATTATTGAGTAGCTGTATTTTGCCTTGGTGTCGGCTAATCATATATTATTAAGAATAATACATCTTATTATTATACAAAAATTATTGGACCTACTAAACTTGAAATTTACACATGATAAGGTGGGATGATTATCACGCAATTAATATTATAGTGTTGCGTTTTAAAAGGTGTGAATAAAAAATGAAAGGTTGTGACTTTTATGATGAACTGTAACTTTTTAATTTGAAAGATTGCGATATTTTCAAAAAGTTGTGATTTTTCTAAAGAATTGACTTTTTCATGAAATTTGTGACTTTTTAAAAGGGTTGTTGAGTTTTCAGATAAAGCACAACAAACACATGTTCATATTATATTTTGTTGTCTATAAATAGAAGGATTTTCTCTCATTTCTCACAACGATTTTTCTACACTTCTTCTACTTCACAAATAAATTCTAATGTTCTTTATTGTCGTTGAGTGATTCGCTGACACTTTGATTTTAGATATTGATACACCAGTGAATAAGATCGTTTTATCCCACCTAAATACTTGAGAATAAATTTCTTTTAAAAAAAATAATGTGCATTCAATAAGCTCAATTTTCTTCCTTAAAGAAAATATTTTCAATACTATTTTAAATCTTTTTTAGAGTATTTTGTTAGTAATTTCAAGTTTCTTATTTTAAAAAAATATTTTCTAAACTTTATCATTTCTTACAAAGTTCTTCAAATTTTTTAATTTAAATATCTTAGCAATACTGAATAACAAAAGATCTTTAAAAAAAAACAAATTGCCAAAGTGGGATATTAAAATGCAGTTTACCAAGTAAAAAGATGTTACTACTACTCTCTCCGTACATTTTTATTTGACCAATTAACCCCTATTATATTTTGGAATCTTCAATAATACTCGTCGAGTTTATGAAATCAAGAGATAATTTTACATTTAGTTCCTAATTTACCCTTGTTATTATTTACCGTTATAATTATTTCCCTAGTACATTTTTCAATACATTGTATTAATTATATTCAAAGGATAACTTGGTAAAATTATCCCTATCATTTACTACTTCTTAATCCCCATGTCAAGTAAAGATGGACCGAGGGAGTACAATACATTATCCCTTTGCATAAGGACCCCAAGTCACGTGACTGTGGCCAATTTGCATAGAGTTTGTGTTCTTCAATAATTTGTTTAGCAAACCAAAACGTAATTAATTACGTATATCTTTTCCACTTTCAAAAATCTTGACATTTTCTTGTTATTCTTTAGTGATACTAGAATAATCACTACCTACAAGACATACATGCCATGCCATGCCATTGATTCTTATCACACAACCTTATCTTGTCCATCATATTTTTGCTTTATTAAATTTGTGGCTTTTCACGATAATCCATAATTATATCAAAAGTTTAATGGCAATACATACCAATGTTTAAAAAGAGAGATGTAAAGTGTAACATTTATTTTGATATTATCGTGTATCATATGCTGCATCTATACCTGTATCTTCATAGAACATTAGTTGATATATCTTTTAAATCAATAAACATCACACGTAAGTCTTATCAATAATAGATCATTATGAATTTACAAAACGCGGTGATGTATCTTTTTTTAGTAAAAAATAGTTTGGAAAGTTGGCACTTTTTGTCAATCAAGTAGAAGATGCTACTCAATTATTTAAGTTTGAATATGGAGACATGGTGACTGGATTCAATTAATAAATCTACACTGCTGAGAGTGATGTTACTTTGTCAAATAAAATTGAACTGATTGATGTAACAAAGAAGATTGATGACAGTTCAACCAATGCTTGCTTAACTTGCCCTTTAAGCTTATATATGGATTCCTCTCGATTAGAAAAACTTCTTTAAATTGTTTTAATGAATATAATATTTGAATAAACTGCATCGTATTATACTATTTTAATAAATATAATATTTTAATTGATTGCATTATTTTTCATCATTATATAATGTTACAAGAAATTGTAGAGCACGTGATAGAGTTATTATAAAAAGGTAGGGTAAATGATAAAGTAAAATTATTAAATAATAAATAAAGTGAAAATAAGAAGAAAATATTAAAGTAATGATGCAATCACACCAAATTAATCGTTACACAAAATATTAATAAATCTTTTTGTAATTACCTAATGATGAATTTAACGATATAATACAATAAAATTTAAATAACAATCAAAAGAAATTAAATATTATATTAAAGAAAATCAAATATTTTCTCAGATAATCAAGCACACAAATTCCCAATTATTTTTTTCAAAACCAACTCCAATCATCACCATATTCCATAGACTCTGGCTTTTACTTAGATGAAAAGAAGGGGAAAAATTGGTCCTTTTTCTAATTTCAAATTATTTAGGAATATTTTTTTTAAAATCTTTTTTCCTGCATAAAATTAACTTTCACATATTTCTGTAAAATGTTTTCTCCCAGTAGACAAAATAGAATTCACTTCTGTTCTGTGCATGCGTGAAATAATAATTGTTGTTATCTTTCTCTATTTCTTTTACTCTAAAGTTTTAGTAGATATTTGATCATAAATTTTAAATATTTTTAATTTAATTTAAAATTTATGAAATTAAAAATAAAGTTATATCTAGTTATACTTTTTTTATAAAGAATATTTGGAATAAAGTTCATGTAATTCCAAATTTGAAATAGAATATTTGAGATGCATTAATTTAAATATTACACCTGATATGTTTAAGATCATAAAACTAAAAATATTTTGATATATTCTATGTATCTTTAATTTAAAAATATAATTCAAAAGTGTTCGACATTTTGTTAAAAGTTGAAACTAAATCTAAAGGGAAAGAGTACAATTTTTATGTCCAAACAATCTTTTCTTTTTCTTTGTTGAGGTAAATACGTTTGATCAAAAATCGCACTCTACATTTGAAAGTGTTAAAGAAGAGAAAAACCAAAATAATCCTTTAACTTTGGGTTATGACTCAAAATAATTCTTGAATTTTCGCATAGAGCACTAATAATTCTTCATGTTTGCAGTATTGATGCATTTTTGGTCCTCTCCCAATTTTTTTGCCTATTTTTAACATTAATTTTGTCCATAATTTTATAAATAAAATGTTCAGTTGTCTTTTTATATATTTAGTAGAAATAATAATTTCATGTGAAAGAAAGTGAGAAGCACACATTATTCAATTCAATAGAAATATTATTGCAATCAAACTAAGAACACTTTAACATATGATATTACAAAAAAAATTTATATACTATTATACGTGAAATCAATGTAATAAACATCTTGATTTTAGATTCAATAATATTTCTACTTAATAGAATGAGATGTTCTTCTTCTCACGTTCTCTCTCACAAAATTATTATTTTTAGTAAATATATAAAAATACAATTAAACCCTTCATATATAAAATTATGTACAAAATCAAATACGAAAAATATAAAAAACTTAAAAATAACTTTGAATCTTAACCGAAAAATACGAACTATTTTGATTTTTCACTTGTGTTGAGAAATGAAGTGAGTGAGGGAAAGTACGATGATATGGTGTCATAGTCAGATAGTCTGCCTAAAAAGTAGCGTAATTACTGACAATAGGTCCCTCCCTTCCCTTTGGGCCCTGCCTTAGAGGCAACTTTGAAAAACAAATGGTCCAAGGTAAAACACTTACTCGAGTGTTTGAATTCATGTACTTCCTCCATTTCGAAAATAATAATTTAGTTTAATTTGATACGAAATTTTAAAAAAAAAAATATTTATAATTCTAAATTAAAATTATGTTAAATGTATCAAAATACACTTTAATCTTATAATATTAAATATGTCACGTGAAAAATTAAAGTTATTATAAAAAGGATAATTTTTTAAACAAATTAAAATAAAAATAGTTCATCAAATGGAGGGAGTACTTTAAGTAACCTTTGATTTTTAAGTTTTTTTATTTTTATTTTTAAAGGAATTTAAAAAAAGTATTTATTTTTAAATTAAAAAAATATAAAAATAAGCTAAAAATTAAAAATAAAATACGATCAACTTATTACTTTTAGCTTTTACATTTTACATTATAAACCATTTTAAGCAAATTTCATAAATGATAAACACATAAATCTTAGTTATGCTTTTTAACTATAGTTTGAGTTATAATATTTCGTAACTATAATTATAACAACGTTTGTATAATTCATGCAACATTTGTATAATTCACAGTTTTTATATAACATTTGTATGTTTTGAGATACAATTCGTGCACAATATTTGTATAATTCGCTATACAATTTACAGTATTTATATATTTTGTATATAATTTGATTCACTTACAACTTTTATATAATTGTGTACAATATTTATATAAATCACACGAATAATATAAAATTCAAACTATAAATACAGCTAAATATTTATCACAAATCATAATTAATTGAAATTACTATGTTAACTAATTAGCTAGTATATGTCTGTTCAGCTAATTTTTCCTTAAAAAAAAAGGGCCCAAACACCCCCTTGACCCTGACAGCCATCGTAATCTCCTTTTGCACAACATTCGGCCATTCTCCCCTCTCCCACCCACCCCCAAACAACTTTCGGTTTCAACACAAAGGAGAATTCAACAGAGTTGGATAGGAAGGAAAAAAGCATTTCCATTTGGAATCTACTACTCTTTCTTTCTCTCTCTTGAGCTTTTTTCTTTGTTTAACAGTCTTTCGGTTTTGAAATTGCTTTGATTGAAAAGGAAGTTTTCTTGGTTGTAAGGGAAATGGGGGAGCTTTATTTTTATTGAGCTGTTAGCAGATAGACTGATACTCGGGAAAAAATAGTCAGATAAAGTGACTGCTGAGTGTGGTTCACGTTTTTTCTTCTTTTGTCGTATGGGGTTCTGAAGATTGATTCTTGATCGACCCGCTTATTTTTTGAATTTGATATACACTTCTGTTGTAAGAAAGAGAAAGTTGAGTACTTTAGGTGTTTCAAAATTCAAAAGATATGGCTTTTTCCTCCATATTTTGCTGCGTCAAGGGTTCAGATCGGTATGTATACTGTATTCATTCAAAGCTAGTATTACCTCTATCACTCTCTTAATTTCTTATGAATTCCACCTGGTATTGTTCTAATCAAGCTTTGTTTTTAGCTATTTTTACAAGTTTTTTACTAGAATGCTTTAATTAGACACTGTTGCATTTGAATAATTTTTGTTTGTGTCATCTTCTAGTTGTGTGAATTTGGGGAATGCTGCCAATCAAAGTGCAGGAACTTATTTACCCCCTTTTTACTGAATTAGTTTTCCATTTGAACTGATACAGAAAGGGGCAAGCAAAGAAGCAACCAACATGGAGGGTTTTCTCTTTGAAGGAGTTGCACTCTGCTACAAATAATTTTAACTATGATAACAAGCTTGGAGAAGGTGGTTTTGGAAGTGTTTATTGGGGCCAGCTATGGGATGGATCTCAGGTAAATAACTGTTATAATGTTGTAAGTTTTTGTTTTAGATTTAAAAAGTGCTGTATATGTCTTCTCCTTGTTAAGAGTAGCATGGTACATAAAGCCACACCCTAAGGGGGTGTGATGTAGGCAGCCTAGCCTTACCCAGACATACATCAGGAGCTCATTACACGGCTCGAACCCGTGACTATAGGTCACATGGTAACAACTTTTCATTGCTTCAAGGCTCCCCTTCTCTTTGTAAGTGGTTGGAGCAATTGTATGAAAATTTTTGTAGAGCTGCTGGAACACTACTAGCATACTTGAGTCTATTCATATAGCTTTTAAAATTGAGAATTAATTGCCCATATAAAGAGTTGGATCATGGTCATCCACTTGGATTTAGGGATCTCAGAGGAAGCTTTTCAAGGTAGTTGGTCATGAGTTTGTGATAGTAATTATGACTGTTAATTATATAACAGGTTCCAAGCCCTAGCTGGTATAGAGATGAATCTTGAAGATCGTTTGGATTTTCTTTAAGAGTTTGCTTAAGTCTCTGATTCCATGATAGACACTTCAAAAGGAGGTTTAGAAAAACATTTTATGGTTTTTTTGGTAGGGAAGCTCTATAATTTTTGAATAGTTAGTTCCAATCCAACAACAAGCTTTTCTGAAATGAGGCACAATCTCAGCCTTAATGGACGAGCATCTTCAAAGTCACTGGCATCCTTTTGAGTCTCTCCAAAATGGGCAGTAAGAAGAGATTATTCAATAAGTTACATTTTTCACTTGGGGAAATCTGGATTGTTAGTAAATAACTTCCCCTCTCCCCTTCACTAAATCAAATATACATTAAAGGACCTATGACTATGAAGGAACACTATCTGATGTCAGCAGCAAACGCCATATGATGTTGCCATTTTTCTCTCAAATGTATGTTTGCTACTTGAGTCACAACTAAGGTCACTACAATATCAGAGTTACTTCACAGTTTATTCTCAAACGGCAGTGGCATTAGTAGTCAAAAGTTCCTTTATTCAAGAATGGCTGTTCATTCCCTTTCCTCATTTCTACAATCCTGTCCTCTCTGTTTTTATGTTTATTTTGGACAACTTTTACATCTTTTAAATCATAGACGATACATAATGTAAAGGAAAATGTGGATTTGTTGTCCATCTAATGCAATGGTCAAAAATGGCATGTGTGCAGTAGGCATGGTATTAGAACAATGAAAATAAATTTAGACATTGTTAAACGGATTAAGAGACATTCCTACACGTTCTGATTTACAATTTGTACACATTATTGTGACTATACTGGGTTTGATATTCTTAACTTAGAACTTAAGCTGAATGAGTTATGTGTGTAAGAGCATCTTTCCACTTATAAGTGCTTACCGATACATGTTGGTTGGAGGCTGCATGTAATCTATCATGATGACTTTTCATTGCAGTGTGAAAAGTTATATGAAGGATCTTTTCTTTCTCTCTTTTCTACTTACTTCAACCCAAAAAGTGAAATGGATCTCTTCTTTGTTTGATTTACTGGCCTTTTCTCATGAAATAGGGAATACCAGTATCAAGGTTGCTTAAAGGGATAATACAACACCCTTCTAACTGTGTCTTTAAAATGTAGATCCTTTTTCTGTGATCCAATTAATTTGGGATTGAGTTGTGATTAATCAATTGATAGTTTGGTCCAAAATTGGATCGATTTGGAACTAGAAGTCCAATTCAACTGAAGGTAGCTTTTGTCAATGTGAAATTTTTATACCATTATTTGCATCTCAATTATGGCAAGATTAATTGAAAGCGCACCATTTGCCTAATCCAGGTGTGGAGTGACCACATACCTGAGCTGTTTCGGAGGTTGTATGTTCTTGAGGATTAGTCAAGGTGCTGGTCTGGACTGTATCTTTATTTTGGGGGTTGGCCTTTTGGGGAGGAGGGGAGACAGCATGTTACTTTATATCGGAAATAGGCTCTCTACCTCTGAGGTAGGGGTAAGGTCTAAGTACATTCTACCATCCCCCAGACCCCACATTAGGGGATTACATTGGGTGTGGTGTTGTTATATTATTTTATCGTATTAAATCCATTTTCTGGCACTAATCATTCTTAATACTTAGCTTTACAGAATAACTGTTTTCGCTCCCTGTTTCTCCCTTCCGTAAACCTTATTCTTGACCAGTTTGTTAGGTTAAGAAACTTTTTTCAGTTTATAAATAGGTTTTGGAATCTGTTATGATTCTTCATGCTATAGTTTAATATCAGTATATATTACTTTGCCGTATATTCTTCATGTGTATTGATTCTTTAGATTTGTCTGCAGAAGTCCATCACTGTTTCACTTCCTATCTCACTACTTCTCTATTCTGGTTTTCTGGTTTCTTGTTGGTACTGCTTTTGTTAAGACTCTCTAAAGCTACTATCTATCTTCCAGCAAGTAGTAATCTCAAAACTCAGTCTAATTTCCATTTTTTCACTGTAACAAATGTTTTATAAATTAACACTCTAAAGCTTGAACAATTTTTTTTATTATCTGCTGGATCCATCACATTTGTGTTTTAGAGGTAAAAACTGTTTATAAGCTGATGTCCCCCTGGGGGCAATGATACCTCTATGCCTGCCGCTTGTGGTGGTTTTGTTGAAAGGAAGCCCCCCTCCCGGGGACAAAAGTGAAAAAGATAAACAAATGAAAAAATAAAGAAGAATCGGAGATATTTCTGCTGAAACCATGACATGGATTGCTTCTTTTGGAAAAGGGAGGTGGACTGAGTGATCTAGGCACGTTAAAAAGATAGATGACTATGGCCGTGACTAGGAATATTTGCAAGTTGTATGTCCATTTGTGTGCGCTTGCTTGCTTGCTTGTTATCAAAAGATTCATTTCTTGAACTAACATATTTTGCTGAGGAACTATAATAAAAATTATAAAGTAGTATGGGAGACTGGCAAAATATCTTTAAATTGAAAAGACATCACGTGCCACTGAAGTTTGAGTCCTTCCATACAGTGCATGTTACAAGCTTTTCTTGATGGATAAATATTTTCAGATAGCGGTCAAAAGGCTAAAGGTGTGGAGCAACAAAGCCGAGATGGAATTTGCTGTTGAAGTTGAAATTCTGGCTAGAGTACGACACAAAAATCTGCTAAGTTTACGTGGTTACTGTGCGGAAGGCCAGGAACGTCTGATCGTATATGATTACATGCCTAATTTAAGCTTGCTTTCTCATCTTCATGGCCAGCATTCTGCTGAAAGCCTTCTTGATTGGAAACGACGAATGAATGTCGCAATTGGGTCTGCTGAGGGAATTGCGTAAGTATTGAACATCCTTGATCCTTCTTTCTGACTACACCCCTCCCCCACCCAAACCCCCAATACAACCCCACCCAACACAGACTATCCTCCCTAGGCCCTCCTGGGTGTTACAGGGTCTTATGTTTCCTCTTTATTTGTTTAACTCTATGACAGCTATCTACACCACCATGCAACCCCACATATCATTCACAGAGACATCAAAGCCAGCAATGTACTGCTCGATTCTGATTTCCAAGCCCAAGTTGCTGATTTTGGATTTGCAAAGTTCATCCCGGATGGTGCAACACATGTAACCACTAGAGTAAAAGGCACTCTAGGCTATCTTGCACCAGAATATGCTATGTTAGGGAAGGCATCGGAGAGCTGTGACGTCTACAGCTTTGGTATTCTTTTGCTAGAGCTTGCTAGTGGCAAGAAACCAATTGAGAAGCTCAATTTAACTGTGAAACGCACAATCACTGATTGGGCTCTACCGCTTGCGTGTGAAGGGAAGTTCAGTGAACTTGCAGACCCACGGTTGAATGGAAACTACGTGGAGGAAGAATTGAAAAGAGTGGTTCTTGTTGCACTCGTTTGTGCTCAAAATCGACCTGATAAGAGACCAACCATGCTTGACATTATTGAGCTGCTGAAAGGAGAATCAAAAGAGAAATTCACAGCTTTGGAAAATGATGAAATGTTCAAGGTTCCTCCAGCTGTGGACGATGCTTCGTCAGGAGCAGAAGGCAATGAAGACTCTGCTGCTTCAGAGGAAAAAGAAGCAAAACCAGAAATTGAAAAAGTAGAGGTATAAGCTTAAGGGGACGTGGGTAATTGATTGTGGCTTGTTCATATTGAGTTTGTGTAGGACTTAATGTATTTTTCGGAGAAGACATACTGATATCCATTACATGGAACAGCATATACTCTTGTTTTTTGAATTGGAAGCATCATTGCATTGGGTTGTGCAGGTATGGATGTCACTGTTCTGCTCATCTTTCGTGTGATTTCTGGTGTAACATGTTGAACACAAGAAATGAAAATTGTTTATATGCTGAATGTATTTCTAGGTCTTCATATCAGGTTGAAGCATATTGATTTGGCTTGGACTTTGTACCTTGGGCTCTGTCCAAATATGCACATTGTTACAATGGCAGTGTTAGGCCATAAGTTATGGTAAGTATTCCTTTGAGCAAACTTTGCCTGTCCTTTCGAGATGCCATCTTGAAATGTATAAAATAGTATTTCTAATTCTATTTGATTCGGGGCATCAAGAATCCTCCAACAGAAACCTCGTCTTTTTTTCATCCATCAGTTATCCATCATATTGAGTTAAAGAATCTTTTTATGGGTCATATAGGATAGTATGCCTTATTCCGTAATATACAAGACTCCACTGGAAACTGAGGCTTGGAGAAAATTCTAAAAAGTTGTTGGGATCTTTTATAAGGATTCTCAAAAGATGTTGTTAGCTTAAATTTCATTTTAGAAATTAAATTTACAAATACGATTTCTGAAAAGCAACTTAAATATTTAGTCACGGGTTCGACTAAATTACAAAGCATGTTTAGTTAACACATGGACCTAAAATGTCAATTATTGCTTTGACCCGCATTATTTAGTGTATGCTACTATCAATTATTGCTATTAAATTAAATAATACTCATTTATTTATTATATTAAAAAATTGATATTAAATAATGTTTATATAGTTTTAAAAACTCAAAAAATTTACTTAATATAAAATGAAGCTAAAGCAAGGACTATTTGGTTGTGTGTGATGGATCTAATTTTGTAAACATATGAGAATTTAAAGGTACGTTGACAGCTCATTTATTGTATTCTTTGTTTACTTGTATTCTTCCATATTAAAATTTGCACCTTTTTTATTTTAAAAAAATAATAGCAATTAATATAAATATTTTACTATAATATTCATGTTAATATTGGACAGTGTTAGGTCCTAAATAATATTCCAGGGATAAAATAGAAAAAAAATAATTACTATCTTTTTTTAAAAGTAAAAAATGACACTGAGAAACGTATAGAATTAGAGAATTTGATGTTTTCGTAAAATTTACTTCCTCCGTCTTATATTTTTTGTTCATATTATTCAGAATATTGATTCTAAATTATTTGTCAATTTATAAAATTAATTTTATTTTTAATGTTTAATTTAATTCTTTTTTGTAAGTATAAGATGTGACAGACGGAGTATGTGGCAAAGTACTCATTTATAAAAAGAATTATTAAGTTATAAATGATGGATAGTACAAAATAAGATATAAAGATGTGACTAATCTCACTAATATACTATATCACAAGGTAAGATAATGTCTTACTCTTACTAGCCTATTAACCTCCTATCTTAATACGCGATGTCCATTCCTTTCTATCTAAGATTGCGTCCTCGGTGATATGGAGTTGCACCATATCCTGTCTAATCACCTCTCCCCAATATTTCTTCGGTCTCCCTCTACCCCTCTGCGCTACTCCTAAATTCAACCTTTCACACCTCCTAACAGAAACGTCGACACTCCTCCTCTGCACAATGTCAAACCATCTCAGTCTTGCTTCTCTCATCTTGCCCGTCACAGAGGTCACCCTACCTTCTCCCGAATAACCTCATGCATAATTGTTTACGACAAATTTTAATGTGATGAAAAATAAATTGCCATCACAAATAAAATATGAAGAAACATATAATTTTATTGATAAAAATGTGGGATATAAATATGTTCCTCCCTCGATTCATCTCGATCTAAGGACTGTTAATGCTGTATTTCTCGAACTAGGATGATTTCAACTTCCTTGAGTCATATTTTAATTTCTTGATAAATATACCAGAATTTATGGGATATTTGAGATGTTTTTTCAAGGGAATATAATACCCCTTTATATAGACATGAATTAGGATTTATGATAGAGTAGGATCCATGAAACCCCGACTAAAATATGACTCGTCTTATAGTACAAAATTTTGATGTCTACAATAATCTTATCGCACCTTGTATGTTCATTCATCTATCTCAGCATCCTCATTTCCCCAACGTGCATCTTCTAACGCATGCGAGTTTTTGACTGGCTAGCCCTCCACCCTATATAGAAAAGATGGTCTAACCACTATTCTGTAAAATTTACCTTTAAGTTTAGGTGATATTTTTTAATGACACAACACCCAAAAGACAAGTTTCTATTTCATCTATGTTGCCCCAATGCAATGTGTGACATTATCATCGATATCTCCACTACTTTAGATGATGGACCTAAGTTATTTAAAACTTTGGGAATAGGCTGAGTGACAAGTCTTACTTCAATATCCACATCATCTCTCGCAACATTGAATTTGCATTCCAAGTATTCTGCTTTGATCTTGCTCAATTTAAACCCCTTAGACTCAAGAATATGTCACCAAACCTCCAAATTTAATCTAAAATTATAATTTTAAATTTTAATATACACACAAATTTAGTTTTTACGTTGTTTGGCTTTTTGCGAGTTCTTAGCAGAGAATAACTTGCAATATTTTTATTTAAAAAATTTGTCAATTATCTGATTAAGACTAATAATGAAATAGTTTTTCTTTATAAAAATAATAATTTGATTTCAAGTAATAGTGCAGCACTTGGCCATATTAAACTAATTTAATACTAAGTTATTGATATTTTATTAGTTTAAAATCTTATTTTCAAACTTTGTTAGTATTTAATCCCCTTTTCAACGCTGAAATAAATTTGAGAATTTTTCCATTTGCATATGATACCTAGGATATTTGTGGTATGATTTGAATCGATTATTAATTAAAATTAAAGTCAAATTAATTTAGTCGATTTTTAAATTTCTAAAATCAAATCAAATCAAACGAAAAAAATAACTATAGGTTTAATTCAATTTGATTTTTTTAATTTGAAAATAATAAATTTGTTGAGTATATATATACATACCTCGATAGATACACACATCTCATACATGAACAAACCCACAAAAAAGAATATTAAGCAATTAAAAAAAATATGAATTATTATTATACGAACAAAGTGATTCAATTAAGAGAAAGTTTGACTATTTAGTTTGAGTTAGGGTAGGTAAAGACTAAATAATGAATTTTGATGGATTTAGACTTACGGGTCATTTGGTACAAAAATGAATAACACAAGGATTAGTAATGTAGATACGTATTATTTTTTATCAAGTGTTTGATTCATTGTTTTCCATCTAATCTTGTGCTAAATTTAGAACTCTACAAAAAGTTTTTTTCCAATTATACCCTTGAATTATTCTGGAATTTTCTATTTCATGTAGTTAGATCAAAGTAGATTATTTTTTTGTGATTTCTAACTAATTAGGAGAACAATAATTTTGTCATCGTGTTTACTATTTTCTAATCACTAGAATTATTTGAGAATAAATAATCGTGATCTTAATAAATTCATCACTAATAAAATGTCAATTTTTAATTTAATAAAGATAGACCATCTATTATTAAAATCGAAAAGATGGTAAACAATTGTAAAATAAATAATCTATATTTACACATAAAAATTTGAAAGTTGTAGTTTTAATATAGTGTTTAAATTTTACAAGGTCGCTTAACTTTGAGAATATATCTAACATCATTGAACTTTGTTTTGTATCAATAAAATCACTCAACTAAAATAATTATAAAAAAAAAGAACATGAATTTTTTTTGTCTATTATGTAAATATGAAACCACAAATAAATAAATTTAAAAATTTTGACATGGTAAATTTTTTTATTTTTATATTATAAAAATATGAACCCGCAAATAAATAAAATTTGTAAGCTAATTTATTTAAATAAATTTACAAGTACAAAAATACAAATATAAAACATAAAATTAAAAAAATAAAAAAAAGGTGTAAAAGAATTTGAGCGATATTTTTTGTCTTTATATATTTAATCCCATACTATTAAATTCAAGGTTTTTTTTTTGGTAAACTAGAAAATATTATATTAATAATTAATATGCATCAATACAAGGTACTAAGTAATACCATATATAATACATGAATTATTTCTCCTAATACTCCTATCAAACGACCCCATAGAGTTTTAATAATTGGGCTAAAATTCAAGTATTGGACATGAGAAAATGATAAAGTTTGAGATTTTAAGTTAATTAAAATGTTTATATTTTATTATGAAAAATATATAAATAATTATAAAATTTTATACATATAATTTTTGGGTTCGATTTGATTTCTTTTGCATTTTTTTTGTTGCTAAAATACCCCTTGTCTTGCTCCATTTCTAATATTTGGGGAGTATGTTTTGACTTGTCATATTCTATCCTAATTCGTTAGATTTTTATCCTGCCCTAATCTATTAAACCTCTATGTTGTTATGCCTCTATTACAATTTTTATTTACGAAATTTATTTTTCGCACATTCACCAAAAATAAAGGTATTTTTCTTAATTGTAAAGAATTTATTTTTTCAAAAAAAAAATATTTTTCAAATTTCTTTTTGATCAATCAAATATTTAAAAAATAAAATTATTTTTTTAAAAATATTTTATTTTGTACCGAACACACCCTTAACCTTTGTAGAATGTAGCATCGTTGTCCTTTCAATTCCCCTACGTCAATGCTTAAGTATCCAATAATAGTCTCAAACTCAACTAAGTGGGGTTTTATTTTATGAAATTACTAATCATATTTTTTTCCTTTTTAGGGAAATTTTGATTATCATTGAATGGATCAAATAATAATCTAAAAAACAATATAAATAATAAAATAATGACAATTCTTAATGACATAAATTTATAACGTTAAAATATTTCTAGAAGAATGACATGTCTGAAATAAATGTGATATATAAGACTAAAATCATTCTCAATTACTGAATTTACATACATAGATCATTTTAATAAAAAAAATTTGACTGTTATACCAGCCCACAACCGCAACCTTCTAGCGACTATATCTTCCTCTACACTCTTGCTCTTTCTAAGTAGCTAGGGTTTTCATCTGAAACTGTTCCTCTCCGTGTGTCTCTTCATCATGCTCCCACCCGGTTGCCTGAACCGTCATTTTCTCCTCTTTCTGCTTTGGGTCATCAATGGACCTTACTCCCTCTGCATCTGCATCTGTTGTCTGCTCTTTTAATAGTAAGTCTGACTCTATCTCTGTCATTTCTCCCTGTTTCCTTCTTTCCTCTTTGATTGAAACTATTTGTTTCTGTAGTTATATGTTGGACTTTGAAGCTGACCTTCATTTTCTATTGCACCCATTTGATGCCAAATTCTTTTGTTTTTAGTGGAAGTTTTGTGCTATATACTTTCATTCCACATAATTTTAGCCCTACCTCATTCACTTTTACTCTTTTCGCTTCATATTGTATGATATTTCAAGATTTTTTATTTAGTCTAGAATAAATATTTTTTCTACATAATCAAGGTGTTAATTTTCCTTTTTCTTAAAAAAAATAAATATTTAGATCAATAGTTTTTCACTATGAGTAATTTAACGAACACCTTTTACTTTTTAGGAATGAGTGAATATTTTAAGGGATGCATCCAAATTTAAGCATCTTAATAACTGTTTGAATGGTCAAAAAATATTTTATTTTACAACAATCTTTTAAATACTTTTGATTTTTTTAATTGTTAACTACTACGATTTATAAAACTTTTAAAAAGTAATTTCTAAATATATAATATTTTTAAAAAATAAAGATTAATTATACATTCTTGATTTGATTCTGCACTTCAAATTAAGTTAAACAAATAGAAACAAAAGAATATCAATATAAATCAAGCAGGAATTAAGTTAGAAGCCCATATATAGATTCAGTCAAACTCAATATAGTTTATTTATTATTATATTTATACTAAAAATTCATGTAAATATGTAACAAATTATTTTTATAAAATTTAAAATTTTGATTTCGTTACTCACATGAAGTACTATAATTTTTACGAACTATAATATCAAAAGCATTCATTTGTTGAAAAATTCAAATAATTGTATGTTAATTTGTACATCGTAAATCATCCTTAAATAGAAGCTAATAATTGAATGAAAGCAGGGACCACCTAGTTATTAGTAGTAGATCGTATTATTAAAGCACATTTAATAATCTGTACCTTATTCTTTCTCTCCTCGTTCATTCTAACACGCAAAACTTACCTCTGATAAGTGTATTACTTATCACCACTTGTGCTTATCGTATAATGGAGTCCGATTTTGATAAGAGCTTTTACTTATCACCTCTCATTTCAGCTTATTTTTAATGATAATGACTTGCCTGCTTATCACCACTTTCGCATTGCGACGTGGCGATCTGTTGCATTTGTTCAAAAATCGACGCGTTTAATGGACCAAAATTCCTCATGTGATGGTGTACTTCACGAGAAGAGAGGCGCGTAAGGAACATTCTCGTCACGCTTTTTCCATTTTGTTTTTTCTTTTTTTTGTTGTATAAATAAAAGCAGTGGGAGAGTGAAAGAAGAAGCACCAAAATTAGATTAGAAAGAGAAAGAAGAGAGGGAAGGAAAGAGACGGAGGCCCACCGGAAAAGCCCAAAAAAAACCTCACGTTCTTCTTCGTCTTCGTTGTTTACGTCTTTCTGCACATCCCGATCTAGAAGCATTTATTACTGAATTTTGAGGTAGAATTTTGATTATTTTTTTTCTTCTGTTTTATGCGTTTGTTTAATTGTTGTGTGGTTTAATTTCAGTTGTGTTTGTGCATGTTTTTGTTTAGTTTCTTTTTGATTCGAATCGATCGGTTGTGAAAACCCTAAATTAAGGTCGGTGATTACGGGATTCTGGTGGATCTGCGAGGTTTGTTTTGATCAGTCAACGTGATGACTTCTTTGAGCAGAGAGCTGGTGTTTCTGATACTCCAGTTCTTAGATGAAGAGAAGTTCAAGGAAACTGTGCACAAGTAAAGGCTTCTTCTTTAATTTTCGTATTCGTGATTTTGTCTTTTAAAGATTGCTGATTGTTTAATGTTTGTGGTTTTTTTTAATTGACGGTGAAGGTTGGAGAAGGAATCGGGTTTCTTCTTCAACATGAGGTATTTTGAGGATTCGGTTACTAATGGAGAGTGGGATGAGGTGGAAAAGTATTTATCTGGTTTTACTAAGGTTGATGATAATCGGTACTCCATGAAAATATTTTTTGAGATCCGAAAACAGAAGTATCTGGAAGCACTTGATAGGTACTACAGGCAGTTTCATTTCCGTGCTTCTTTTTGATTATTCTGGGACCCCATTCGCCATTTTGGATTTTAGCCGATTAGGTTGGTTTGATTTGGGTGATTTTATTTATTTCTTTTTTTGTTGCAGGCATGATCAAGCTAAGGCTGTGGAGATTCTAGTGAAAGATCTGAAAGTATTTTCCACATTTAATGAAGAGTTGTTCAAGGAAATAACGCTCCTCTTGACATTGCAGAATTTTAGGTATAGAATTTTTATGTTGGGTAATTTAGAGGTTGTTATGTTGAAGATGCTGGAATTCTTGATTTGGTGGATTGTTGTCTTTGGTTGAAAAATTTAGAAGTATTTGAGCAAAATTGTGTATTTCGCACGAATTCAGAACCGCCGTGTAGTCTGCTGCTTGTTTGTTTGGTATATAAATGGCTATAGGAAAGCAACTTAGTTGTTAAGTGGACGATTCTCCTCACCTCAGTAGTTTTCCACTTAAGTGGCGAAAAAATTCTAAAAGTCGGCTCTGAATATGAATGCGAGTGTGGGTTTCGAGATTCGGCTATAAATGTATAGTACGACATAGATAAGTCATATTCAATAATTAGTGAAGTCATTGAACTAAAACTAGTATAACTACATTCTTCTTGAATACCTCGTAAGATATCTCATGTAACAGCCAAGTGTTCTAATACTTATGTGAATAGCAAAGTGTTCTAATACTTATGTATTTATGTACTCAAAGATGCACATGTTTACCCATAAAATGGAAACCAAAAGGCCAACAAACCTATAGCTCTTGGTCATTGTCAAATTTAAAGCACCCAAAATATGTTGACCTAATCAAATGCTTATCCCACATCCACACCAACATTATGTTGGATCTGCATGGCGCCGCAAGGGAATTTGAAGTATCCATGCAACATAGATTGAGAAGATCTTGATGATCCTGACTTTCGTTCCTTTATTTGGCCCATCCTTTATTTATGTTTAATCCAAAAGGTTGTTCCTTGCCTAAACTACATCCTGTGTAATCTTCGCTAGTAGTTGAATAGTAGCAATCAGATTGTTAAAGAATCAGATTTAGAAGATCTTGACGATAATCTGATTGCTAGTATTCAACTACTAGCAAAGATTACACAAGTAGTTCATTTCTTGTTTTGCGTGGGAGGTCTAATTTCGCCCTGATTATGTCCGAGTCGAGATAAAAGGTTGCTAGGTTCATTTCTATTAAGTGATTTTGCCTGTGTTTTCTGGATGGGTTGTCTAAATTACTTTGTTACTTGTGGTATATATGCTGAAATTCTTGGTGGCTTGCACTTTTGCTCGCCAAAGTTGTATAAATAAAAACATGTTGCTTAACTAGGTAGAGAAAGTATTCCTCCTTTCTCTTAATTGTAAGGTTTCCATAATAATATGCTAGTATCTCTCTGCCTTTAGTTTGTTAACTGTGGTGCAGGAAGTTATCTGTAGGTAAGCAGTTGGTTATATTCTTTTCCTTCCAGTCTATCTTGTTCATTTCATAATAAAAAATTAATGGTGGAAAATATGTCAATGCTAGGGAGAATGAACAGCTTTCAAAGTATGGAGATACGAAGTCTGCTAGGGCTATCATGCTTGTTGAGCTAAAAAAATTGATCGAGGCCAATCCTCTTTTCCGTGAGAAGCTTCAGTTTCCTAGCTTGAAGAACTCTAGGCTGCGGACATTGATAAACCAGAGGTGACCGAGGAATGCATTTATTAATATTCTTTTACCCTGTGTTTCTCAGCAATAGAAATGTGTTTCTTTTTTCCTGGCCGAGTTTAAGTTAGCAACTTTTTATGAATCCTTTTTTGGTACACCATTATATGCTTATCATCATTATTCCTTTTCTATTATCTCGCAGTTTAAATTGGCAGCATCAGCTATGCAAGAATCCAAAGCCCAATCCTGATATAAAAACACTCTTTGTTGACCATGCTTGTGGGCAACCAAATGGTGCTCGGGCTCCTTCGCCAGTTGCTAATCCAATAATTGGCTCTATGCCTAAAGTAGGTGGTTTTCCACCTATAGGAGCCCACGGAGTATGTGTTCCTTAACAATCACCTCCTTTCTTTCTCTCTCTCTTTAGTTTCTCCCTTTTAAAAAAATAAATGTGAGCTCACTTAGAATATTATTTAAATTTGTTGTTGAAATGAGAGCTGTTTTTTGTCTGAAAAGCCATTCCAGCCAGCACCAGCACCTATTGCTTCGCTTGGAGGATGGATGGCTAATCCACCCTCTATGCCACACCAAGCTATTTCAGGAGGACCAATAGGCTTAAGCCCCCCTACAAATGCTGGTAATTTTGCTTTTCCTCCTAATGAATGTCATTTGACTGTTACCTATTTCCTATTGCTATATCAGTGTTAACATCTAATTTCAATATGCTTCCTTTATTCCCCTGTTTTTCCCTCTGGCTAAGTTGTTGTCTTGTTCATGTGTGCGTAATACGATAGCATCAATGCTAAAGCATCCTAGGACTCCTCCTGCTAGTAATGCTACATTGGACTACCAAACTGCCGATTCTGAGCATGTGCTGAAGAGGCCAAGACCCTTTGGGATGTCAGAGGAGGTACATAATATGCCATTTACACTCTTTCTCTCTCTTTTCTTTTTGTGCGTGGGATGGAGGTATTTCCATTGTATTACTTGGCTTATTGGAGATCTGGATTGTTGATTGTTTAGGTATCTTTGTTGGGGTCAAGGGAATTATTAATTCCTGCTTGTCTTTAGGTTTCTTTTTATGTCATTTTATCTTAAAATGTCAAACTATGCTTTATCATGGGATATCTGGTATTCACTTCTTGATCTAAATGGACTTCTACAGGTCAATAATCTCCCTGTCAACATCTTCCCTGTCACATATCCTGGACAGAGCCATGCCCATAGTTTGCATTCTTCTGATGACTTGCCCAAGACTGTTGTGGTGAACTTGAATCAAGGGTCTGCTGTTAAGAGCATGGATTTCCATCCTGTGCAACAAACCCTTCTTCTTGGTCAGCTTTTTCTATTACTGAATTATTCTGATATATACAGCTTTTCACTCTAAACATGTGATGTTATCTTTCTGAAGATTGTGCTCGTTTACCTTTTCAGTTGGAACAAACATAGGTGACATTGCTATATGGGAGATTGGTGGCAGGGAAAGGCTTGCATTTAAAAATTTCAAAGTTTGGGAGATAGGTAACTGTTCAATGACTCTGCAGGTAAGTGCATCTCTTATTAGAGTACTTAACATTTTATGGTCCTCCTTCCAGTTTTGATAGATATTAATTTCCTCTTACTTGTAGGCTTCTTTAGCTAATGAATATACTGCAACAGTCAACCGTGTGATGTGGAGTCCTGATGGGAACCTTCTTGGTATGTATAATCATCCCTCTTGTCATTTGAAGTGAGAATTTTTCCTGGGGTGGAGGCATTTTGACAGGGGTGCTACCATGGAGAGAGTACTTGTAGTCTGTAGATTTTTGATGGATTGAGCTCATTTTTAAATATTAAAAACTCTACTATTTCATTTGATTTTCAGATTCTAAGAGGAATTATAGATAAATGAATTTTGGTAGCTTTAAGAGTGATTGTTTTCCCCCAAACCTCTAGTTGTTTTTTCCCGGTTTGACTCGATTTATCGGGTTGGTTTTCTTTGTACACTACATCCCTAGTGAGAATTATTGGTTTCCACTCCATCAGATTTTGTGATTGTGAATTGAGCCACTCGTCTCTTTTATTATGCGATATAACAAATAAAATTTATGAGTTCAGTGGTTTCCATTATTCAATCATTCTATTTTCTTGATTATGAATGTTGATCCAGGTGTTGCGTATTCTAAGCACATAGTTCATCTATACTCCTACCATGGTGGTGATGATTTGAGGAATCTCCATGAGGTGTGTAAACCTCAGATTTCAATTACATTAAGCCATGTTTGTCTGATATATTGTCACCATCTTAGAAGCAACTAGGATCTAATCTTCTTTTATTTGTTCTAGATTGATGCCCATGTTGGCAATGTTAGTGATCTTGCTTTCTCTCATCCAAATAAACAATTATGCGTCATAACTTGTGGAGAGGACAAGGCTATCAGGGTATGCATTGTTGTTATTTGTCAGTCTTCTAAAGCTGAGTTTTAATTATCAAAGGGTCTCATTTTGGAACCTTTTGTGTCCACTCAGGTGTGGGATGCTGCTACTGGCTCTAAGCAGTATACTTTCGAGGGCCATGAAGCTCCTGTTTATTCTGTGTGTCCTCATTATAAGGAAACCATTCAGGTACCATCCAGTTTGTGCATCTCTAGTATCAGAATGATGAGATACATAGGGATTGTTGGTTGCATTTTATGATTTTTGTCAATTGACTTAGGAGTATGTAAAAGTGATATGTGGACAACTAATGCAAGTTTATTCCCCTCTTCCAAAAAATTGTGGATAATAATAAGAGAAAATGCTGTGTCAGCAAGCTTCTCCTATTTTTGCTAAGATATACTTTTGGCCATCAGTATTTACCTTTTTGGCCCTCTATATTTTCTAACTTGCATTAACAAATGCTGAGTTCTGATGTGTTTTTTATTCTGATCTTGTCTTTCTGATTACTGTTTAAGCATCCTTGTAGTTATCTCCTGACAACTTTTATTGGACATGAAACTTTGTGTAGCTTCAACTATCTGATATTATATGTTGGATAAGCATCGTTAGACAAAAAGACAAGGAAATTTTGCATTTTTTTTTGAGGGAGTTCCTCAATTGATTTTCTTTATCGTAGTCTTGAAATTTTTCTCTTTCTAATCAAGGTCTTCTTTTCTATGTTAGTTCATTTTTGCAACTGCTGTTGATGGGAAGATCAAGGCTTGGCTGTATGATAACATGGGATCCAGGGTTGATTATGATGCTCCAGGCCACTCATGTACTACAATGGCTTATAGTGCTGATGGAACAAGGTAAAAATCTAGTTGCCGTCTCTGTTATTGAAAATGGTG
>JBCEWC010004216.1:0-27879 GCA_038996855.1 Solanum aculeatissimum | reverse complement strand
ATCTACATAGCTTATCATATCAAGCCTTCAATACAAAATCAAAATGGTGCAAGCACCCAGAATGCTCATTGAGCCAAGACGAAAAGACTATGTGATCACAAGCCTTACATAACTTATCAAAACATGAGATTCATGAGGAGTTTCATCATAACCATAACCATTCATATGCCATGAATGAAGATCAAGAACATGAGTAATGGAATTCAAACTTAACTTCACAATTTGAAAAATAATTCAACTTAAAACATGTAGAAATCCATAAATAAGTAATAATACAAGTTACTTAATTGAATCATAAAAGGGGGAATACAATTTGATCAGTAATGGTTTTAGTTAACGTTCATGAATTCAAGCTTAAAATCATGTGTAAATAACCTCAAAACTACAACACTCAAGTCCCAACACTAATCTACAACAATATGGGAAGAACCCCTAACTTAATTGAAAGCTTCAAAATGAAGGTTAGGCTTCTTAGGGCCTTCAAAGTGAAAGAGGATCCTTGAATTAAGTCCCACATACCTTAATTTCACCATCTAATTGCAAGGTTAAACTTGGTCAAGGTTGTCTTCCCCAAATTTTTCAAGCTTTTTTCAATAGAGGCTAAAAGGATTTTATAATTCCCAAAGTGAATGTAGGAGAGTTAAAATGGAAGAATGAGGGTTTGGGGATTTATTTAGGGGTTTAGGAGACCTTAGGATAGCTATAAGGGGCTTAGGGAAATATTAAATCATGAAATTATCCTTAATGGAACGGACTTTTCAATTCTAAGCAGTGTCAAACGGAGGTGCTATAGTGCCTGTGTACCTGTCTCACGGTCCGTTCAAGTGACCATCAAACCACACTTAGCCAATTCTCAATGCGAACTCTCGGAGGACTTTCTGGACCAATTGACGTGAGGTTTCACGGACCGTGTGGCTTCATAGGGACCATTTACCGGTCCTTGGAGCCACATTTGGACCAACACTCAACTCCCAAGAAAAGCCAAGCTACTGGAATACTTGAATGTACACTTCACGGCCCATCAATTGGCTAACGGATCGTTTAGTGGTCCGTGGCCCAAGACTTGTCTCATGGGGTGGTTCCTGGCTACCCCTAGCTCACTGGACCTCCACACGAGGCCCCACATAAACCGGTACAGGTTTCACAGACCGTCTCCCTTGCCTTGGCCTCTTTTCGGAGCCTATCTCAATGTCTTCCAAATTTCACGCAGTCCCACTGTTTAGGCCATAACTTCCTCATCCAAACGTTGAATTGAGTGAAACTAGTTGTGTTGCCAAGCTAACTCAAATAGATTCAATTTGATACATATCATCCCACACGATTCAACCCGCATCAAAAGTTATGTCCGTTCAAAGCCTACTATCCAAACGGCCTCTCTAGGCCACCAAAAGATCCATTGTGCGTTCGGCCACTTAAACTCAACCCGTGGATATCAAAACTCAACCATGACCTAGTACATCATACAAGACCAACCATAAGGATTTTTTTTAAAATTTTTGGGTTGTTACATAAGCCCCATTGTATCTCCATAGCGCGAGTCATACTTATTCGCCCCTTAGTTCTTATGTGCTATGATTTATGTGAATCCATGCAATTCCCTACCCATACTACATCCCCACAGCTTGAGTCCAAAGTCCTGTGACCCTTAGAATTATGTGCTTATGTGTTATTTATGTGCTTCTGAACCAATAATGTGCAAATGTATGCTTCGAGGCTAGTTTGGGGACCCTTGGGTTCCCATTCATTATGTCACTAGATTTGTAATGATCCTTGGAGTCCATGTCATCTCAAGTAGAGTCTTATTAATGGGTGTATTATGCACCATACATATGAGTGAGAGGTTATAATGACCATTTAGGAATTATCTCACTTCATTGTCCCTTATGTCATGCTATGAAATGTGTCTTGAAGTCTTCTAACTCTGATAATATCCGGATACTCGACCTATTTTCATTCCTCCTTATCATATGGCACGGGCTGAATTGAAGAAGTTGAAGGATCAGTTGAAAGACTTGTTGGAGAAAGGCTTTATTAGGTCAAAAATTTCACCTTAGAGGGCTCCGGTGTTGTTTGTAAGGAAAAAGGATGTATCACTTCGGATGTGTATTGACTATCAATAATTGACTAAGGTTACCATTAAGAACAAATATTTATTGCCCAAAATTGATGATTTGTTTGACTAGTGTCAGGGTGCCACCCATTTCTCAAAGATGTACCTCCATTCCAGCTATCATCAACTGAAGGTAAGGAAGTGTGACATCCCCAAGATGGTGTTTCGAACTAGGTATAGGCATTATGAGTTCGTGTTTATGTCATTTGGCTTGACTATATCCCCGTTGTGTTCATAGATCTGATAAATAGAGTGTTCAAGCCATTCCTAGATAGTTTTGTGGTTATCTTCATTGATGATATACTGATTAACTCACGAAGTGAATAAGACCATGTGGATCATTTGAGGTTCGTCCTTCAAACTTTGAGGGAAAAGCAATTATTTGCAAAATTCAGCAAGTGTGCGTTTTGGTTGGGTGAAGTATCCTTTCTCGGTGATGGTATTAAGGTTGATCCGAGAAAAACTGAGGCTGTGAAGAATTGGCCCAGACCATTGACTCCTTCTAATAATTGAAGTTTTCTCAGGTTGGGAGGCTCCTACTAAAGGTTTGTTAAGGACTTCTAATCCATTGCATCTCTTTTGAATAGTTTGACTGAAAAGAAGGCCAAGTTTGTATAGTCGGATAAGTGTGAGGAGAATTTCCATACTTTAAAGGATCGGCTTACATCGACTTCTGTTTTGACTCCACCAAATGGCTTAGATGGATTTGTGGTGTATTGTGATGCTTCTTGGATTGGGTTGGATTGTGTGCTCATGCAACATGGTAAAGTGATCTCTTATGCCTCAAGGCAATTGAAGCGCATGAAAAAAATTACCCGACTCACGATATTGTATTGGCAGTTATGGTGTTTACTTTGAAGATTTGGAGACATTACTTATATGGGGTTCATGTTGATGTGTTCACAAATCATAAGAGCCTTCGATATGTGTTCACTCAAAGAGATCTCAATTTGAGACAAAAGAGATGGTTGAAACTCCTCAAAGATTATGACATGAGTGTCCAATATTATCGAGTCAAGGCCTATATTTTGGTCGATGCTCTTAGTAAACTATCTATGGGAAGTGTGTCTCATGTTGAGGAAGTAAGGAGAGATTTAGTGAGAGAGATTCGCCATTTGGCTAGGTTGGGTGTCAGACTGGCGGACTCTACTGATGGCGGTATTTATGTTCAAAATGGAGCAGAATATTCTATGGTTATGGATGTCAAGGCAAATCAAGATTTAGACTCATCTTTTCTTGAATTAACAAAGTTAGTTGCTAAAAAGAAGATCGGGGTTTTCTCCTAAGGGAGAAATGGTGTGCTTTGGTATCTTGATCGATTATGTGTTCTTGATACTGATGGGCTTAGAGAGGTGATCATGAGTGAAGCTCACAACTCTTATTATTCTATACATTTGAGATCTACTAAGATGTATCAGGAGTTGAGAGAGGTATATTGGTGGCATAGTATGAAGAGGGACATATCCAAGTTTGTGTATGAATGCCCTAGTTGTCAATAAGTGAAGGTGAAGCACCGAAAGGCCGGAGGTTTGACCCAAGACATTGAGATTCCTACCTAGAAGTGGAAAGATGTAAATATAAAATTTGTTGTTGGTTTACCCCATACCCGCAAGCAATTTGATTTTATATGGGTTAATGTTGATTGGATGACCAAGTCAGCTCATTTTCTAGTTTGCTTATTGAGTTTGCTTATAATAATAGTTTCCATTCTAGTATCGGGATGGAACTGTTTGAGGCTTTATATGGAAGAAGAGGTAGGTCCCCAGTTGGATGGTTTGAGTTTGGAGAGATAGCCTTGATTGACATAGAATTTGGTAATTAAGGCTATGGAGAAGGTCAAGTTAATTGGGGAGAGGTTGAAGATGGCTCAAAGTAGGTAAAAGATGTATTCAGATGTTAGAAAGAGAGACCTTGAGTTCCTTTTGGGTAATTGGGTGTTTGTGAAAGTCTCACCTTTGAACGGTGTGATGCATTTTAGGAAGAAGGGCAAGCTTAGCCCTTGGTATGTGGACCCCTATAAGGTTGTTGAGTAGATTGAAAATGTGGCTTATAGATTACACTTGCCTCCGAACATGGTTTCCATTCACCTGGTCTTCCATGTGTCTATGTTGAGGAAATTGCTTGGTGATCCTAGTGCAATTGTGCCTTTTGAATGTGTTGGTATTAAGGAAAATTTGACTTATGAAGAGGTGTCGGTTGAGATCTCTGATAGGCAAGTGAAGAGACTTTGTAATAAGGATGTGGCTTCGGCAAAGGTGCTTTGGAGGAATCATGTGGAGAGTGCTATGTGGGAAGCGGAGTTGGAGACGAAGAAGTGATATCCCCATCTTTTCCAATCTACTCAAGTCTAAGGTACTAGGTTCTTCTTATTCCAAATGGTACTAATTCCTTACTACTTGAGTTTTATGACAAGCCATGCATACATGTGCACGAAAATGATTTAAAGATGTTTTGAATGGCTTGATAATGACTTGACATGAGTTTTTAATGACTTGTAATTTTCAAGAAATGGTCTATGCACTTTGTTTACTTTTTAAGATGTTTCTTGTTTGAATCTAGCATTTTAAGCCCTATTCTAGCCCACTCGAGGACAAATGTTACCAAGTGGGAGATGATGTAATGACCCAGACTTTTGATAAATCAATCTACGCTTAACTCACTGGTTTCTAACTAGTCTTAAGTGATTTATGAATGTTTGGGTCTCACTTGTCAAGTTTTGACCAAAGGAACTCATTTGGATAAGTTTTGCATGAATATTTGTGGAAACACTGAATTCCAATGGTCATATCTATAGGTACGGGATGAATTGGGTGGACCATGACCTTTCAAATTTAAGATTTTTGAGTTATCTTTCCAAATCACTTGGTTTCACTTGATATGGAGTTCAAATGAAGAAGTTATTGTCTTTTTAGTAAGACTGCCTGTGCAGGGATTTTTATGGAAAATTTGACTAAGGCAAGGCTCTATAGAACCCCATACGGGTCGTGAGCCACCAAGCGGCTCATTTAGATGCCTCTTGGTCCTTAATACGAGTCACGGTGAAGTTTTTCATGAAGGTCTCAACCTATGAAATGGTTCTAATTATAAGACTAACGTTTTGGAACTCACGTCACCTAGATGGATGCCCCTACAGGCCATTTGACGTTTGACGGATCATGAAGCTGCTTGTGTGAGCTAACCATGTTGAATATTTTTGAAAAGGTAGGTGAAACTGACCACTGCACAGGTTGTATGTCACCACACGGATCGTGAAGTAGTCCGTCTAACCGTCAGTGTAAAAATTTTCTAAGAATGGAATCAGCATCTCACATAAATCATTGGAAGGATCAAATTTAACTAGTCATATCTCTTAGAAAAGGAAGATATGTGTGGTGTATAACCTACAAAAATTAATCTCTTTGAGTTAGCTTTCCAACACAACAGGTTTCACTCAATTCCGAGTTCAGAGTAAGAAGTTATGCCCGTTTTCGTAGAAACTATCTGTGCTGAGTCAATGAGCTTCACGACCTGTGAAGAGGCTCACGACCCATGAAGCTACTCGTGGTAAGTTCTGGATAAAATTCTAAGGAGTATTTTATTAAGGTAGTTTTGATAATTTGACCCATTGCCAAGGTCTTTCATGACCTTTACATCTATCCTAGGCCTCTCAAAAGACTTATACTATTCAATTCTCTTCAAACTCAATTCAAACACTTAGAAATTCTTCATCACTCTCTTAAGAAATCCTTCAAGGCTCTTGTGAATACTTGACTTGGGAATCAAGGGAAGACTCTCCTTCTTCACCAAATCTTTCTTGTTTCTTCTTGGCTAACAAAGGTATGTGGGAATTGATTCATGGCTCCTTTCAACCATGAAGACCCCAAATCTCTTTTACTCTTTAATTTATAAATTTAGGCTTACTTTAAATATGAGTCTTTAAATTTATTGTTCATTTGATTAAATTGAAGTATAAATTGTACTTATTGGAGGATTTTAAAGTTATTTAAGTTCAATTATCATGATTTGCATTGAGATATGAAGATTTGAATATGCATTGTTCCTTGAAAGCTTGATTTAAGCATGGGTAATCTAAATTGTAATTTAAATGTGAATTTACTCATGAATTTTACTTGAATTTCATATTAAATTGTTGATTTAAGATTAAATGTCTATTTCCCATGCATTTCCTCTCATCACTCATGGCATATGCATACTTAAAACTTAATTTTGATGACACTCTTGTTATGGGCTAAGTCCCACCTTGACTTGACTTGACTCGATCTTGAACGACATGAGATGTGACTAGAATGTGATCACATCTTGTCTTGAATTGGCTCATTGAGCAACCTTGGATGTTTACACCATCTTCTACTTGTCTTTAATGAGCTACTCCAATGCATTTATCCTTGAACTTATGACTTGAACTATTGTTTGGCTTTTTAGCCTAATTATGAAATGACTTGAACTATGATTTGGCTTTTGAGTCCAACTTTACATTGTATTGATTTGAAAGACAAACCTTTGTTTGCAAACCCGTATATGTATGTGTATTCCCATGGGTTGTGACTTAGCACAGAGTGGATTGGATGTCAGGGAGAACTATCAGCAAGGGTTCCTACTCCTTTCCCATAACCATGTGCCAACATGGAATTCTCCCTTCTTTGGATTGACTTGTATTTTTCCTTTTTGGGTTGACCTGGGATCTACCTGGAAAGTAGTCCAATTCCAAGTAATTACTCGCTTGGTCTATCTTGTGTCGGTTGAGGTCACATCCCCGCTATAACTATGATACTTTCGCCTTCATGCATCATGGATTTCGTGGCATGTTGATATTATGATATTTCTTATATATTTCCTCCTATATATATGTTCCCTTGTCATATTGCATTAAAAGGTGAATATTACTACGTACATATGCATTGCATGCTCACATACTTCGTGCATTATATGTACTAACACATACACTTTTTTCTACATGGTCTAACCATGTAGTGACCAGAGACGATATGTATCCACTTTTGGACGTTTAGCTAGGTAATCTTTGGTTTTTGCTAGTGGTGAGCCCTTTATTCCAAGGGCAAGACCCACCATCCTCTACTTTATGTTACGTTATTTCTTTTCTATCTTATGACTTGAGGGTGAATCTGGGACATGTCGTGGCCCCGCCTATCTTATGTAGAGGCATTGTTGGACATATTAAATTCTATGCTCATATATGCTTGTTTGAAATGTTATGACTATATATTATGCTTTGACTACGATTATGTTATGCTTGTGATGATGATGAAAGTCTTAAGCCCATTTTATCCCCATAGCATGAGTCATACTCACCCGCCCCTTAGTTCTTATGTGCTATGTGCTAATGCGAATCCATGCAACTCTCTAGCTCTACAACATCCCCATAACTTGAGTCCAAAGTTACGTGACCCTTAGAATTATGTATTTTATGTGTTATTTATGCGCTTCTGAACCAATGATGTGTGAATGTAGGCTTCAAGGCTAGTATGGAGACCCTCGAGTTCCCATTCACCATGTCACTCCTAGACTAGAGGCTCGGGTCGTGACACTAGTCTTTACTGATAAGAAGTGAGTCAACTTGGTCAAACGATCAACAACCACCCAAACTGAATCGAACTTGCCCAAGGCCATGGGCAAACCTATTCCAAAACCCATAGCCACTCTCTCCCATTTCCACTAGGGAATGGGCATCCTCTAGATCGATCCACCGGGCCTTTGGTGCTTATACTTGACTTGTTAACAATTCAAACACTTTGCCATGAACTTAGCTATGTCCCTTCTCATCCCAAACCAAGAACAATGTTGTTTTAGATCATGGTACATCTTTGCCACACCAGGATGGATGGAATATCTAGCACAATGGGCCTTCTCTAATATCATTCTCACCCGATCCCCTACCTTAGGCACACAAACCCTACTATTTATCCTCAAAACACCATTAGAATCAATAACAATTTCCTTGTCTTCACCTCTCAACACTTTGTCGCGAATCAAGAACAACCTGGGATCCTTGAACCGATTAGCACAAATCTAATCAAGCAAGGAAGATCTAGCCTTTACAAAGGCCAAAATACTATGGGGGTAATATCAAGGCGAACCATCTGTCTAGCAAGCGACTAAACCTCTAAGACTAAAGGCCTCTCCTAGTCCCTCAAGAATCCCAAACTCTCCATACTAGTAGTCTTTCGACTCAAGGCATCTGCTACCACATTTACTTTCTTGGGGTGGTATAGAATACAGATATCATAGTTCTTAAATACCTCCAACCATCCATGTTATCTCGTGTTCAAATTAGGCTGAGAAAGTATGTATTTGAGACTCTAGTGATCGGTTAAGATCTCACAATGCACCCCATAAAGATAATGTCGCCATAATTTTAACAGAAACACAACGGTAACCAACTCTAGAAGCATAAGCTATCACATTCCCTCTTTACATCAATACACCACCCAAACCCATACTAGAAGCGTCACCATATACCACAAATATCACTCCCTCCTTAGGCAAAGCAAGAATCAGTGTTGAAGTTAATAGATCCTTATACTTTTGAAAGCTCGCCTCATACTCCTCACACTGCTTAAACGCCACATCCTTCTAAGTCATTCTAGTCAGCGGGTGTCATGCCTCCAAGTCTATAAAGACAGACAGGCACTCAATGCCCCAAAGGGCCGAGAGAACCAACATATAACCTGTACTTACTATACCTATGTCTGTGACATAAACAAAATAGTGACAAGTTCCTGGTAACAATAGAGATAAGATATAAAAATAGGCAGTACCAAAATTTACATACCAGACTTGATCGTTGAGGCCACAACTATTTAGAGACCAAATGCAACTGAACATATATATGAAAAGTCTACAAAGCCTCTACAAGATAGAGAAACTTAACATAGGTCGGGACAAGCCCCACCTTACATCAAACTATTATACAATACAAAAATACATAAATTTCAGACTAAGTAAAGCCACTGATCAACTTGGAGCTCACCAAAAGCAGTTGAGTATCGGGTGCACCTATATTAGAGGTTTACTAGCTAGAGTACCTATACCTGTAGCATAAATTACAGAATCTCCCACGAGGGATGTTAGTACGAAATAATGTACTAAATATGTAAGACAATAGCACATGCAAAATGAAAACTCAAGTGAAATCATGTAGCAGCATATAAATGCATAGATCATAATAAAAGACCATCTTTGTTATATTTGGGGAACCATGTACATTACATTCTTTATTTTCAATGCTTTAAAATTCCTTTAGACATGTAAAAATGACCAGCTGATCAGTGGTAAAAGAGGATGGCCCATGCTAGGCATTTGAACCCCTGGGATGTTGTCCTCATAGCTATACAAAATTGGGATTGAACCATGCTGGGCTTTCACCCTTAGGCATCCACCCTCATAATCCAAGTGAGATCGACCCATGCTAGGCTCTTTCCCCTGGGCTTCCATCCACGCTGTGAACAGTGTTCAAGTTTTTCTTTAATACTTTGAGATTGTTACTTTGGTGGTCATGATGATTTTTAAGGTTCGGAAATATGTACTAGTAACACAAGGTAGGACAATAGTCTTTTGAGGTAGTACAATAATATAGGAACCAAGTATGACATTTACATACTACTTAGGAGTTTAAATGACACAGTTAGCGTCATGGATGAAAGTAAATATCCTCATGCTAGTGCTTGGAAAAGTAGAACCACAGATTTACTAATAGGAAACCCTTCCACCGAATAGCTCTTGGGAAGCTTACTTGTTGCTAGTGAAACAAGTATTGGATTTCATGCCAAAGAATATGGAATAGAATAGCCTTACATACCTTGTTGTACGACCTTGTTATTACCTCAAAGTAACCTCTTTCCTTCTCAAATATTTATCTACAATATAATGGGTGATAAACTAGTGTTAGTAGCTAATAAACATGTGTTGGTAGTTTAATCTTGGCTAAAATAACTTCCAAGTAGAAAATTCGTAATTACCAACCTAAGGGTGTTCTTTCAACCTTTCCTCCTCTAATTGCATTTGTGTCATACAAATTTTTATATACATAATGTACTTCAACTTGTTTTTAATTCCATAATACACTTACAATAGTTCACAAGGTACAAAACATAACGACTTTACACAACACATAATTAAGTAGTGTAACATTGCAACCCTTCTCCTATATTTCAACACCAACAATTCACAGCCTTTCCCAACATTAACCAAACTGTTTTCAACACATTTACACACCCAAATAGTCCCAAAGTAGTCCAATGTACATGGAGGACGTGAGACCATAGTTCTCGATCATACCCCACGAGTTCCTATCAAACTAACACTTAAAATATCGTACTTAACTTTATGTCGATGAAAAATAAAGATGTGGCATTAACATATTTCAATTCTTTTAACATATACTTTTTAACTCAATTTCTTCAAGAACTTCAATTTCTCTTCACACTTTAAACAGAACAAGAAGCCAAAAGTCTCATAACAATCAAGAGAAATGAGCAACACTTGAGAGAATATTCTGCCCTATACATCTATTTAAGCATAAGTAACATGTTTTCCTTGTCTTTCATGATAGAATTAAGCTGAATCTATAGGTATTCTCATTCACATTAGCCTGCAACAAGAAGGGGATCTTCAAGAACCCTAAAGAAATTCTAAGGTTGCAGCTCCTTAACCTTTGAGAGAGAAAAGAAAGCTAGAGTTTAATCTGATTGTTTTGGTATGTTAAAATGAATAAAATGTACAACTATCCTTGACTTTTATAAGCCCTTTTTGGCCCTTAAAATAATCCCTTATCACCTCCTCTTTTTGTTTTATTTTTAGCCACTAAATGCCCAAGTAGGTGATGCAGCTTCTTATTTATGTCAAGCTGCTCAAAAGGGGGTCAAAGTAGGTGACACACCTACTTGCTTTATCCTTTGTTGGGCTAATTACTTGGGCCTTGGAAGATTTGGAAGGTGGGCTTCCTTTTCCATTTCCCTTTCTCTTTCTTAGTTTGGGCCTCAAGTGAGTCCATTAACATAGGCTTAGGTATGACCCATTAGCCTAGGACACTTTAACTAGATCAATATAGCTCGAGTAGGTAGTGCACCTTACTAAGTAGCTTAATTGCATCACGCAGGAAGCTCATTATCTTACCTTATTTTCCAAATCGGAATCCCATATATTGTATCTTAATACTTCACTTTAGACTTTCAACTCAAATAACACTTTGTTATACTGAATTTAAATTCTATCATCGAGCTTAACTTAGTCTCGCACCCACTGATACATATGGGACATTGCATCATCTCTGACCCAACTCAAATTACCCCCCATTCATATGAAAATTTTAGTCCACCACCTATACCACAAGGTTGCATCTAGTGTAGTATAAATAGTACTAGCTTATGGGAAATACGGGGTGTTACATCCTTTCCCCCTTTAGGAACATTCGTCCCTGAATGATAGTATGGTTAGTCAACCCAAACAAGTTTAACCTTAAGTTAATTGAATAATTTTTCACATAGTACATTATACATGTACTTACCTTCTAATGCCACCACTCAAATCTCTGTATCTTCCTCAGTGAACTGGAATAGATGGGGGTACTTGTCTTTCATTGCTTCTTCTATTTCCCAGGTAACCTCTTCTACTTTCTTGCTTCTCCAAAGTACTTTTACAAAAGTTATTTCTTTATTTCTTAACTTTTTAACTTGTCAATCCAGAATAGCAATGGGTACTTCCTCATAAGTGAGATCTTTTGTAATCTATACATCCTTGATTAGAGTGATATGAGATGTATCACCTATGCACTTTTAAAGAATTGAAATGTGAAACACTGGAGAAACTATAGAAAGTTGTTGGGGTAGCTCTAGTTCATATGCAACTTGGCCAACTCTTTTAACAATCTTATGTGGTCCTATGTAGCGTGGACTGAGCTTTCCCTTTTTACCAAATCTAATTACCCTTTCATTGGAGACACCTTCATGAACACGCAGTCTCCTATGGAAAATTTTAGTCCTTCTTTTCTAACATCCGCATATGATTTCTGTCGACTTTGAGCTGTTACTAGCCACTGTTGTATTATCTTAACCTTCTCCATAGCTTGACAGATAAGATCTGGCCCAATTAAGGCAGTCTCACCTACTTCAAACTAGCCGATTGGGGATGTACACTTTCTTCCATACAAGGCTTCGTAAGGTGCCATTTTGATACTCGAGTGGTAGCTATTGTTGTACGCAAATTCAATAAGTGGATTGTGCGTTCCACTTGACCATCTGTTTGAGGGTGAAATATTATACTTAAATTCACTTGCATCCTCAAACTTCTCTGGAATGATTTCTAAAAATTTGCAGTGAATTGAGATCCCCTATCGGATATAATAGAGATTAGCACTCCATGCAGCTGAACTATTTCCTTAATGAACAATCTTGCATAGTCTTCAACTATATATGTAGTTTTGATCAGTAAGAAGTGTGTTGAATTAGTTAGTGTATCAACTACTACCCATATGGAGTCAAACTTCCAAAATGGGTGAGGCAACCCAATAACAAAATCCATGTTGATCATGTCCTACTTCCAAACTGAAAGTTCTATATGTTGCAAATAACCCCCAAGCTTTTGGTGCTCTACTTTAACTTGTTCACAATTTGGACATCGAGCTACAAATTCTGCAATATCCTTTTTCATTTCCCCCCACCAATACACTCCTTTCAAGTCATAATATATTTTGGTTGAGCCCGGATGGACCAAGTATCTTGAGTGATGTGCTTCCATCATAATTCTCCCTTTTAGCCCATTACATCTGGTATGCACAATCTATTTTGACATCGAAGTACTCCCTCTTGTGTGAGCTCAAATGCCTTCATCATACCTTGTTTTACATTCTCCTTAAGCTGTAATAGAATGGGATCTATGTACTATTTCTCTTTTACTTCTACTATCAAAGAGGATTCTGCAGTGTTTTGCACAACAACTCCTTTTGGAGATTCAAGAAGATGAAACCCCAGGCTAGCTAATTTACGTAGATCTTTACTTACCCCTTGTTGTATTGCAGACTGCCCAAAAGTTCTTGCCATTTCCTTGCAGCTTAAAGCATCTGCTACCACATTTTCACTTTTGAGGTGGTACAAAATATCAATGTCATAATCTTTCAATAACTCAATCCATCTTCGTTGCCTTAGGTTAAGATCCTTTTGCTTAAAGATATATTGTAGACTCTAGTGATCAGTATATATGTCAACATGAACTCCATACAAGTAGTGGCATCATATCTTCAAAACAAATATAATTGTTGCTAGCTCTAAATCAAGGGTTGGATAGTTTTTCTCGTGTGAGTGCAACTGCCTTGAGGCATAAGCTATTACTTTACCATGTTTCATTAAGACACATCCTAAGCCCACTCCTGAAGCATCACAATATAACCTTTTGTTCCTTCAGAAAGTACCAACACCGGTGTTGTAGTTAGTTTATTTTTCAGCTCTTAGAAGCTCCTTTTGCATGCGTCGCTCCATTGGAACTTGGCTTCCTTAAGCATTAGCTTTGGTAAAGGTGCAGAAATAGAAGAACATCCTTCAACAAACCTTCTATAATAACCTACCAGCCCAAGGAAACTACAAACCTCCATAGGTGTTGTAGGTCTTGACCAATTCTTCACAAGTTCTATCTTTTGGGTATCAAGCCTTATTCCTTCATCAGATAAAATGTGCCCCAAGAATGCCACAGATCTTACCCAAAACTTGCACTTAGAAAACTTTGCATATAACTTATGATCACGAAGAATTTATAACACTTGCCACAGGTGGTTGGCATGATCCTCTTCTGATCTTGAATACACCAAAATGTCATCTATGAATACTATCATGAACATATCCAACAATGGATTGAACACCCTATTCATCAAATCCATAAAAATTATTGGTGCATTTGTTAGCCAAAATGGCATAACTAAGAACACAAAATGACCATACCATGTTCAGAAAGCTATCTTGGGTATGTATTAGTTTTTGACTCTCACTTGATGATAATCCAATGTCACGACCCGGATAGTGGGCCTAGATGTGACATGGTGAAAGAGAACCCGAAAGTGCTCGATCAAGCCATCATAGCATCATTACGCACATCATCAATTCGGAAACGCAGAAGCTAAGCACATATCACATAAGCCCTAAGGGATTCAGGACTTGAGAATCAAACTATGGGGATATTTTCGGGAATGGGATAAACATGAGTTCACGTAACACATAACAATAATCTCCAAGGGAACAGGAAAGGTAAATTTAACTATGGGGAGAACACCGGGATTATGGGACTTTCCACATAAGCACATATTCATTCAAATCCCCAACATTCATATCATAAGCATAATAAATGACAATTCTAGTAATCGAGACTAATAGGAAAAGTTTCCATAAGCATAACATTCAATATTCAAGTCAGAGTACAAGAGTTTAGAGTTTGTCCATAAGCCTCTACATAGATGAAACGGGGCAACGATATAGTTTGAGGATCACCCTCAATATATAAATGAAATAAACAACATAATAAAACTAGGTGGATGGAAAATGGCTATTGCCCTTGAACAAAAGGGCTCACCACTATTGCAAGTCTTCAAAAGTGATACACGTCATTCGGTGGAATGTGGAAGTCGTTACAGGCACCTACATGGTTAGAACATGTAGACAAGAGTATGGGTTAGCACAATTAAGCACCAAGTATGCGGGCATGCAAATGCATATGCACATGAGCCTATAATAACCTACATGTCAAGGGTACATAAATAGAAGTGAATATAAGAAGTGACAATATATATCAAGATTCCCTGTAAGTCATGATGCATGAATGCCATAATGCGTAGTATAGAGGGGATGGAACTATAACCGACATCATAATTCCATGTGAGCTACAATGGGAGGCCTGGTCATTTCGATGTGATGGACACATTCCTTACGACCCGGTCATTTTGAAAGGGTTTACATAGCATGACATATCATGAACATATAATATCATATCATATAAAGAGCATACCTTACGACCCGATCTTTTTGGTAGCAACCTATCTTGGCCCATAGTTTTGGGAAAGGAGTGGGACCCTTGGGGATAGCCCACTTACTATTCCAATCCTTCTCGGTACTAAGCCATCATCCCACATGAATACTTAAAGATATATATATGCATGCTTTTAAACGAAACTTGACATTTAAGCTTCAAATCATACATCATGGGCTTAGAATCCAAACATACGTTCAAATACTTCACGCATACTTAAGAATTTAACATAGTTCAAAATCATGCATCATGGGGCTAAAAAGCCAAATCAACCTTCATGTCATGCTTCATGCAAAGATTAGCTTCATATCATGTCATATCAAGCATTCAAGACATATCATGGGGGTGTAATTACCCAAGTTTCTCAAAGAGCCATGGTAAGGAACTATTTGATCACAAGTCTTACATTACATTCAAAACATGAGTTTCATCAAGAGATTCCTCAAGGGTTCCAATGGAACAATATCCACGCATATTCCATGAATGAGGTACAAAAACATGGGTAATGGAATTCAACCTTATTTTCTCAATTTGAAAGATATCTCATCATAAATCATGTAGAAATCTATAAATATGGAATAATGCAAGTTACCCATGCTTAATTAAATCATGAAAGGTACATGCACTTTGATTCATCAAGGGTTTCCATGAACATTCATAAATTCAAGCTTAAAATCATGTTTAAATAACCTAAAAACTACATCACATAATTCCCAACACTAAACTACAACAATAATTGAAGAACCCATAACTTAATTGAAAACTTAAAATCAAATTTAGAGGGTTAGGGTTCTTGGGTCTTCAAGGATGAAAGGAGATCCTTGAATGAAATCCCACGTACCTTAATTTCATAAAAATAATTGCAAGGTCAAACTTAGTCAAGGTCGTCTTCCCCAATTTCTTCAAGGTTTCTTCAATGGAGACTAAAAGGATTTTAGAATTTTAAAAGTGTTTGGAGGAGGCTTAGAATGGATGAAAATAAGTTAGGGTCTTGATTTAGGGGTTTAGGGGACTGCAAGATACCTAAAAAGGGCCTAGGGATTAATTAAATCACGAAAATACCATTAACGAAATGGAACTTTAACTGTAACACCGTGTCACACGGGCTCCTACAGTGCCCTTCAAATGGCTCAGTAGTCGTGTAACTTCCTATAAAAATTACCTTAGCCAAATTTAAATCAAACACAGCTTGGCCAAGCTTCTGCCCAACTTGACGGACCACCAAACGGTCCATTTGAGGTCTTACGGACCATGGGGTGGTCCGTGGACTTTAACTTAGTTTGTGGGGTGGGTATTGGCCACCCAATTCTCTCTGGACCATCTCACAGAACCCCACATGGACCTTGAACAGTACCAAGGTCCGTCTCCCATGCCTTGGGCCATTTTCAGTGCCCCTTTCCAATGTCTTCCGAATTTCAGGCAGTCTCACTCTTTGGGCCATAACTTCCTCATACAAACTTGGAATTGAGTGAAGCCAGTTGCTTTGCAAAGATAATTCAAAGAGCTTAAATTTGATATGTTGTAAACACATGGTTAAACCCATATCAAAAGTTATGGTTCTGTGAAGCTCACTGTCCAAACGGCCTCTCTAGCTCCCAAAATGACCCATTTTGCGTTCGGCCACTTAAACTCAACCTGTGGCTACCAAATTTCAACCATGAACAGTATAACATCATACAAGACCAACCATAAGATTTCAGAAATATTCGGGTTGTTACATTATCCCCCCCTTGGGAACATTCGTCCTTGAATGTGCTCTAACTACGGCTTGAGGACATCAAACACAATACAAGAGATATTTTTAGCCACAACTCAAGAGAATATGCATCATATCAAAAGTCTTTCAAAACTCATGTCAAAACATTATTTAAATAATTTCCGTGCTCATGTATGCATACAATGTCATGAAACTTAAGATAACAAGCAATTAGGATCACAAAAGATAGAACCTAGTATCTTAGGCTTGAGTGGAGTTGGAAAAGATGAGGATATCACTCCTAATGTACATCGGCAAGTTCAACCTATATGTCACCTTACCAAACTCTAGGAAATCCCTCGGGACTTACTAACCACCGAAACCGATTCAAGCCTAGACCTTCACACCTCTAACCTATATGATGAACTCTCCCTTATAATTCCAACCTAAGTACTATACCACAATCATACAACCCTCAAGGGTTTGGAACTCATACCAATCTAATAGCCAACAAGGGAGTCACAAAAGCTAAGTTTCATCCAAACCAAGTAAAAACATATGCATCAAAGTTAGACATTTTTAACATACCCGTGACGACATCCGGAGCTCCCTCTACCTCTTGGAGACCATTAAGAGCATAAAACTGGTGATTTCCAGGGGCACCACCAACCGGGGCCACTTTTTCTCCCCTCACCTTCCTTGGACAGTTAACAACCTTATGATCCATTCTACCACATCCAAAACAAGCATTCGTGGCCTTTCTACACACACCCTCATGACGCTTTCCACAACGTCCACACGGAGGAACTTGGGGACCACCCATAACTTGTGCCTTAAGATTTGCAACTCTCACACCCAAACCTTTGATTTGATGAAATTGGCCATAACCATCACCACCACTCCTAGAGTTGGAGAATCCACCATCAAACTGAGCCTTTTTAGCCTCATGCACTCTCATTTCCTTAAGTTTCTCTCCCTCAATTTGTTCGGCGTAAGTCATGAGCCGAGAGATATCCATCTCCTTAATAAGCATTGTCATCCGACACTCTTTCACAACCAAGTCTGACACACCCGAGATGAACTTGTGCATCCTTGCACGGGGATCCGAAACAAGTGTAGGAGCATACTTAGAGAGTTTTGTGAACTTGAGAGAATAGTCCCTCACGATCATGTTTCCTTGTCAGAGATTGATAAATTCGGTCATCTTTGCTTCCCTAAGCTCAAGTGGAAAGAACCGATCAAGAAAGGCCATCTTGAATTCCTCCCAACTCACATTCATATCAATCACCCTCTCCATGAGCCATTATCCATACCAAACTTGTGCCACGTTGGTACGTCGCCAACTCCGCCTTCTCCTTCAAACTCACCCCCATAACTGACAACACTTTGGTTAGCTCGTCCACAAACTATTGAGCATCCTCATCGGCCTTAGAACCATAGAAATACGGAGGGTTCATATGAGTGAAGTCCCTCACCCTTGAGGCCGAAGTAGTGACATTGACCAGCCTATCTTGGTTGGTCACAGCTTGTGCCAACATAGAGACAATGTTCCTGAACTCAGCATGGGACACCTGTTCCTCAACCAGTACCCGAGGATCTATCTCCTTAACCTCTGGAGCCTAACGGGGAAAAGGAACTCTTCTGGGAGGCATTTTCTGAAAGAGAGACAAGCATACAAAGGTTCAAAAGAAACATCACAAGATCTCATGGCACGATATAAGGAAGAAGTGAAATGAGGAATTTCCTAAAACGTCTTCATAACCTCTCACTCATAGGTATTAGTACACAACACACCCATGAACAAGACTCTACTTGACGTGGCATGTTGGACTCCGAGGATTATTTATAAACCTAGGACTCTGATACTATCTTTGTTACGACTAGGATAGGGGGGCCTAGATGTAACATGACGAAGGAGAACCCAAAAGTCCTTAATCAAGCCATCATATCATCATTACACACATCTAGGCCTATGGGGACATTTTTAAGAATAGGATAAACATGAATTCACGTAACACATAACAATAATCTCCAAGGGAACAGGAAAGGTAAATTTAACTATGGGGGAACACCGGGATTATGGGACTTTCCACATAAGCACATATTCATTCAAATCCCCAACATTTATATCATAAGCATAATAAATGACAATTCTAGTAATCAAGACTAATAGGCAAAGTTTCCATAAGCATAACATTCAACATTCAAGTCATAGTACAAGAGTTTAGAGTTTGTCCATAAGCCTCTACATAGATAAAACGGGGCAACGATATAGTTTGAGGATCACCCTCAGTACATAAATGAAATAAACAACGTAATAAAACTAGGTGGATGGAAAATGGCTATTTCCCTTGAACAAAAGG
Source organism: Solanum aculeatissimum (assembly GCA_038996855.1). Classification (NCBI taxonomy): domain Eukaryota; kingdom Viridiplantae; phylum Streptophyta; class Magnoliopsida; order Solanales; family Solanaceae; genus Solanum; species Solanum aculeatissimum. The sequence continues at coordinate 8,687 of JBCEWC010004216.1, read as the reverse complement.
GCTCACCACTATTACAAGTCTTCAAAAGTGATACACGTCATTCGGTGGAATGTGGAAGTCGTTACCGGCACCTACATGGTTAGAACATGTAGGTAAGAGTATGGGTTAGCACAATTAAGTACTAAGTATTCAAGCATGCAAATGCATATGCACGTGAGCCTATAACAACCTATATGTCAAGGGCACATATATAGAAGTGAATATAGGAAGTGACAATATATATCAAGATGCCATGTAATTCATGATGCATGAATGCCATAATGGGTAGTATAGAGGGGATGGAACCATAACCCACATCACAAGTCCATGTGAGCTACAACATGACCTTGCCCAATGAGGTCTCCTATTGGATTGGAGAAGACTACTTTCGAAAGGTAATCTTCACCACATCTTACGACCCGGTCATTTCGATGTGATGGCCAACTTCCTTACAACCCGGTCATTTCGAAAGGGTTTACATAGCATGGCATATCATGAACATATAATATCATATCATATCAAGGGCATACCTTACGACCCGGTCTTTTCGGTAGCAACCTATGTTGGCCCATAGTTTTGAGAAAGTAGTGGAACCCTTGGGGATAGCCCACTTTCTACTCCAATCCTTCTCGGTACTAAGCCATTATCCCACAAGAATACTAATAGATATATATATGCATGCTTTTATATGAAACTTGACACTTAAACTTCAAATCATACATCATGGGCTCAGAATCCAAACATACGTTCAAATACTTCATGCATACTTAACAAGAGTTTAATATAGTTCAAAATCATGCATCATAGGGCTAAAAAGCCAAATCAACCTTCATGCCATGATTCATGAAAAGAGTAGCTCCATATCATGTCATATCTAGCATTCAAGACATATCATGGGGGTGCAATCACCCAAGTTTCTCAAAGAGCCATGGCAAGGGACTATGTGATCACAAGTCTTACATTACATTCAAAACATGAGTTTCATCAAGAGATTCTTCAAGGGTTCCAATGGAACAATAACCATGTATATGCCATGAATGAGGTACAAGAACATGGGTAATGGAATTCAACCTTAATTTCTCAATTTGAAAGATATCTCATCTTAAATCATGTAGAAATCCAAGAATATGGCATAATGCAAGTTACCCATACTTAATTAAATCATGAAAGGGATATTTACTTTAATTCATCAAGGGTTTCCATGAACATTCATAAATTCAAGCTTAAAATCATGTTTAAATAACCTAAAAACTATAGCACATAATTCCTAACACTAAACTACAACAATAATTGAAGAACCCATCACTTAATTGAAAACCTAAAATCAAATTTAAAGGGTTAGGGTTCTTGGGTCTTCAAGGATGAAAGGAGATCCTTGAATCATATCCCACGTACCTTAATTTCACCAAAAGAATTGCAAGGTCAAACTTAGTCAAGGTCGTCTTTCCCAATTTTTTCAAGGTTTTGTCAATGGAGACTAATCGGATTTTAGAATTTTCAAAGTGTTTGGAGGAGGCTTAGAGTTGATGAAAATAAGTTAGGGTCTTGATTTATGGGACTTTAGGATACCTAAAAGGGGCCTAGGGATTAATTAAATCACGAAAATATCATTAATGAAACAGAACTTTAACTGTAACACAGTGTCACACGGGCTGCTGCAGTGCACGTCAAATGGCTCAGTAGTAGTGTAACTGCCCATCAAAATTGCCTTAGCCAAATTTAAACCAACCACAGCTTGTCCAAGTTTCTGCCCAACTTGACGGACCACCAAACGGTCCGTTTGAGGTCTCACGGACCGTGGGGTGGTCCTGTGGACCTTAACTTAGTTTGTGGGGTGGGTCCTGGACACCCCATTCTCTCTGGACCATATCACGGAACCCCACATGGACGTTGAACAGTACCACAGTCGTTCTCCCATGCCTTGGGCCATTTTCAGTGCCCTTTTCCAATGTCTTCCGATATTCAGGTAGTCTCACTCTTTGGGCCATAACTTCCTCAGACGAACTTGGAATTGAGTGAAACCAGTTTCTTTGCGAAGATAATTCAAAGAGATACAATTTTATATGTAGTCGACCATACAGTTCAACCCACATCAAACGTTATGGTTCTGTGAAGCTCACTATCCAAATGGCCTCTCTAGGCCCCAAAATGATCCATTTTGTGTTCAGCCACATAAACTCAAACCGTGGCTACCAAATTTCAACCATTAACAGTATAACATCATAAAAGACCAACCATAAGAGGTTTTGGAAATTTTCGGGTTGTTACACCCAACCTCAAGTCGATCTTTGAAAAACACTTAGCACCCTGTAACTAATCAAATAAATCATCTATTCTAGGGAGGGGATATTTATTCTTTATTGTCACCTTATTTAACTGTCAGTAGTCAATGTTCATCCTCAACGAGCCATCTTTCTTGTATTGATGCTGCCCAAGGAGACATACTAGGACATATACTTCTCTTCTCTAGCAAATTTTTTAATTGCTCCTTTAACCCCCGTAATTCTACTAGTGCAATTCTATACGGGGGGATAGATATAGGTTGCATATCTGGGATCACATCAATACTAAACTCAACTTCTCGTTCTGGAGACAAACCTGGGAGATCTTCAGGAAACACATCCGAAAATTCATTTACCACTGGAACATATTGAAGGGTTGGGGGATCTATATCTATATCTCTCACCTTCACTAAATGGCATATGTATCCTTTGGACATCATCTTCTTTGCCTTAAAATAGGAAATAAACCTACCTCTTGGCATCCCAATATTACCTTTCCGTTAAAGGACTTCCTCCTTTGGAAAATGGAACTACACCATCTTAGTTTGACAATCCACCATGGAATAACAAGAAACAACCAATCCATACCTATTATAACATCAAAATCTACCATTTCTAGCTCAACAAGGTTAGCCAACGTGCCATGGTCACAAATAGTTACTATGCAATTATGATAGACTCTTCTAGCCATAATAGACTCACCAATCGGTATAGAAACTTCATATGGTTTAATCAATTATTCTGGCACTCTTTTGAACTTCCTAGAAATTAATGGAGTGACATATGATAAATTCGATCCTGGATCAATTAATTCATATACAATATGTGAAAAGATGGACAATGTATCTGTAACCACATCTTGGGAAGCCTCTAAAATTTGTTGAGCTCTTAGAGCATATATGCGATTTTGAGCTCCACTAGAACTAGTTGCTCCTCTAACACCCTTTCCATGACCTGCAGACAATTGTGGACCCCAACCTAATGAAGGCACTGTTGATACTGACACAGCAACTGATCCAGTAGGTTGGGCCATACCACTTATGTCCCTATCCCAAACTGACATGCACCTAGACGACTCTTTTTGCATTGCTTACAAGGCTGTCGAGGAGGTCTTGATTGGCTTATGCTCTCTTTCTCTTGGTACTCCATTGTTCGTGAACATTGGATTTCACCTTGTTTCCATAACTTATTATCCCTAAACCCTTGATATCGAGGTAGACCACTAGTTATAGAAGAGGAAAATGGTGGCCTGGGTGGCTTATTAAAAAATTGAGGCCAAACTCACCATGGGATGGTGTAAACTGCCCAGCGGATCTAGCTCTCTTAACTGTATTTTTTTTACTCTTGTATCCTTCTTTTTTGCCTTTGATGATCCAACTTTTGTGTAAAAGCTTGTATCCTTGCTATATCCATATCTTTATTCAAGGAAGCAATGGTACAATCACTAACTAGGTAAGGATCTAATCTATCCACATATCGATGAACTCGATCCTCCATAGTAGAAACCACATTAGGAGCATACCTGGCCAAAGAGTTAAATCAGAGACTATACTCTCTCACACTCATACCCGCCTGGTAGAGATTTAAGAATTGATCTGCATGGGCCTCTCGAATCTCCAATGGCAGATAGTGATCAAGAAATACATTTTTGAACTCTGTCCAAACAACTGGAGGTGTATCCATACCCCTGGCTGGCTTCCATGCTTCATACCACAATATAGCCACACCCTTTAATCTATATGTTGCTAGCTCAACAACTTCTATACCGCTTATATGCATGACATCTAAGGTCCACAAAATTTGATCAACAAAGTCTTGTGGATCTTCTTTAGGATCTGACCCAGTGAATGAAGGAGGATCCAAATTAAGGAAGTCACATATCTGTGTTCTAGCTGCCCTATCTGCACCACCAGTACCTGCAACTGGACCTTTTTGCCTTTGATGTTAACCAATAACTATATGAGTCAATAATTGGACTGTATTCCTTAAATCTTGCTTAGTAGAATTAATAGGAGACTCTTGAGGTGTTGATTCCCCCTTTAGCTCCTTTGGAGGTGGAGGAGTCGGGGAACTCTGATATAAGGACTCATCTGGAATATCATTTTGATTAGGCCTAGCTCGTAATTGGTTGGTCCCTTCTCCAAAATCTATCTGCTTACCTGAACTTCTTATCCTTGTGATAGGCATCTTTTGCTATATAAAAAACCAATAGTTTTTGGGGTTAGACATAATCAACCTACAATACCGGCTCTATGGAACTATCTAGGAAATGAAATGAAAGAGGCAACTCCTATATGTCCTGTAGCCTCATGTTTATAGGTGTAGTTCATACCACACCCATAAGCAAGACTCCACATAGATACGGCTTTGTGGACTCCCTAAGATAACCTACTGTGATACCACTTTTGTCACGCCTCCTAGTCTATAAAGATGGATAGGCACTCGATGCCCCAAAGTGTCGAGAGAACCAACATATAACCTGTACTTACTATGCCTATGAAAACTACAAAGTAGTCACAAGTTCCTGCTAGCAATAGAGATAAAATATAAAAAAAGGTAGTACCACAACTTACATACCAGACTTGGCCGTTGAGGCCACATCTATTTATAGGCTAGATGAAACTGAACATATATGCAATAAATCTACAAAGCCTCTACAAGATAGAGAACCTTAACATAGGACGGGATACGCTCCGCCTTATATCAAACTATTATACAATACTAAAATGCAAACCACTGCAGACATAGTAAAGCCTCGGATAAACTTGGAGCTCACAAAAAGTAGCTAAGTGTCGGGTGCGCCTATATTGGAGGTCTACTAGCTAGAGTACCTGTACCTACAGCATGAATTGTAACATCCCCCACGATGGAGTTAGTATGAAAGAACGTACTAAATATGTAAGACAATAGCATATGCAAAATAAAAACTCAAGTGAAATCAAGTAGCAGCATATAAATGCATAGATCATAATAAAAAACCACCTTTGTTATACTTGGGGAACCATGTACATTACATTCTATATTTTCAATACTTTATAATTCCTTTAGACATGTAATACAAATGACCAGTTGATCAGTGGTAAAAGAGGATGACCCATGCTAGGCATTTGAACCCCTAGGATGTTGTCCTCATAGCTATACAAAACTGGGATTGACCTATGCAAGGCTTTCACGCCTAGGTTGCCACCCTCATAAATCAAGTGAGATCGACCCGTGCTAGGCTCTTTCCCCTAGGCTACAACCCACGTTGTAAACAGTGTTCAAGTTATTCTTTAATACTTTGAGATTATTACTTTGGTGGTCATGATGATTTTTAAGCTTCGGAACTATGTACTAGTAACACAAGGTAGGACAATAGTCTCTTGAGGAAGTACAATAATATAGGAACCAAGTGTGACAATGATATACTACTTAGGAGTTTAAATGACACAATTGGCATCATGGATGAAAGTAGATATCCTCATGCTAGTGCTTGGAAAAGTAGAACCACAAATTTACTTATAGGAAACCCTACCATGAATAGCTCTTGGGAAGCTCACTTATTGCTAGTGACATGAGTATTGGGTTTTATGCCAAAGAATATAGAATATGATACCCTTACATACCTTGTTGTACGACCTTGTAATTACCTCAAAGTAACCTCTTTCCATCTCAAATATTTATCTATAGTAGAGTGGGTGATAAAACTAGTGTTATTAGCTAATAAACATGTGTTGGCAGTTCAATCTTAGCTAAAACAATATCCTGGCAGAAATTTGTAATTACCAACCTAAGGGTGTTCTTTCAACCTTTCCTCCTCTAATTGCATTTTTGTCATACATATTTTTATATACATAGTGTACCTCAGCTTGTTTTTAGTTCCATAATACGCTTATAACAGTTCACAAGGTACAACACATAACGACACTACACAACACGTAATTAAGTAGTGTAACATTTCAACCCTTCTCCTATATTTCAACACCAACAATTCACACTCTTTCCCAACATTAACTAAACTATTTTCACCACATTTACGCACCCAAATAGTCCCAAAGTAGTCCAATGTACGTGGAGGATGTGAGACCATAGTTCTCGATCATCCTCCCACGAGTTCCTATCAACTTACACTTAAAATATTGTACTTAACTTTATGTCGATGAAAAATAAAGATGTGACAGTAACATATTTCAATTCTTTTAACATATAATTTTTAACTCAATTTCTTCAAGAACTTCAATTTTTCTTCACACTTTAAACAAAATATGAAGCCAAAAGTCTCTTAACAATCAAGAGAAATAAGCAACACTTGAGAGAATATTTTGCCCTATACTTCTATTTAAGCATAAGTAACATGTTTTCCTTGTCTTTCTGATAGAATTAAGCTAAATCTATAGGTATTCTTACCCACCTTAGCCTGCAACAAAAAGGGTCTCTTCAAGAATCCTAAAGATTCTTAAGGTCGCTGCTCCTTAACCTTTGAGAGAGAAAAGGAAGCTGGAGTTTAATCTAATATTTTTGCTATGTTAAAATGAATAAAATATCTAGCTATCCTTGCCTTTTATAAGCCCTTTTTGGCCCTTAAAACAATCCCTTATCACCTCCTTTTTTTGTTTCATTTTCAGCCACTAAATAGTCAAGTAGGTGATGCAGCTCTTTATTTATGTCAAGCTGCTCAAAAGGGTCAAAGTAGGTGAAACACCTACTTTCTTTATCCTTTGTTGGGCTAATTACTTGCACCTTGGAAGATTTGGAAGGTGGGCTTCCTTTTCCATTTCCCTTTCTCTTACTTAGTTTGGGCCTTAAGTGAGTCCATTAACATAGGCTTAGGTATGACCTATTAGCCTAGGACAATTTAACTAGATCAATATAGCTCGAGTAGGTAGTGCACCTAGTAGCTTAATTACATCATGCAAGCAGCTCATTATCTTACCTTATTTTCCAAATCGGAATCCCATATATTGTATCTTAATACTTCACTTTAGACTTTCAACTTAAATAACACTTTGTTATACTGAATTTAAATGCTATCATCGAGCTTAACTTACACTCGCACCCACTGAAACATATGGGACATTGCATCATTTCCGACACAACTCAAATTACCCCCATTCATATGAAAATTTTAGTCCACCACCTATACCACAAGGTTCCATCAAGTGTAGTATAAATAGTTCTAGCTTATGGAATATACAAGGTGTTACAGTGGGGCTACTATAGAAGAGAATCCCTGAACAAAACTTCTATAATACCCAGCCAAACCATTGAAACTCAAAATCATAGTCACAGAAGTAGGCCTAACCCACTCACGAAATGTTGTGACCTTGGCTAGATCAACCATAATACCATTCTTAGTCACTACATGACAATGAAATGCAATAAACTTAAGACCAAACTCACACTTTGAGAACTTGGCATATAACTTCTCTTCTCCCAATCTTTGAAGTATAGTCCTTAAGTGCTAAGCATGATCGACCTTACTCTTGGAATAAACCAAGATATCATCTATAAACATGATCACAAGGATGTATAAGTAGGGTTTGAATGCTTAGTTCATCAACTCCATAAAAGTAGTCAGGGCATTGGTCAACCCAAATGACATCACCACGAACTCATAATACCCATAAGGGATGCTGAAAGTTGTCTTCGAGATATTAGACTCCTTAATTCCCAACTAATGTTAGTCAGATCTCAAATCAATCTTGAAGGATACCAAGGCACCATGTATCTGGTAAAAAAGATCATAAATATGAGGAAAAGGATATTTATTCTTTATGGTCACTTTCTTTATCTGGCAATAGTGAATACACATACGCATAGCGTCATCCTTCTTCTTCACAAATAAGATAGGAGCACTCCAGGGAGATACACTCAGGCGAATGAACCCTTTCTTCAATAAGTCCTCCAATTGCTTATTCAACTCCTTCAACTCAGTCGAAGCCATCTGATAGGGGGTAATAGAAATGGGCTTAGTTCTCAACTCCACATCAATAGCAAAGTCAATATCATGATCCAGAGGGACATTAGGAAAATTACTCCAGAATACATCCATAAAATATCTAGCAACCCTAGTGGTCTCCAATTATAGGGGCTCCTGATGAATAGCCCAAAATGAGCTAAATATTACAAACAACTACCTTAGGGTAGGATCTAGGTGCTCCAGTCCACACTAACTAAGGCAAATAAGGGAAAGATAAGGTCACGGTCTTTGCATGGTAGTCTAGAATAGCATGATAAGGCGATAACCAATCCATAACCAATATCACATCAAAGTCTACCATATCTAACAATATCAAGTCAGCACCAATATCTCTCCTGAGAAAAGTCCCAACACAACCCTGATACTGTAACACCCCGTAATTTCCACATACTAGTACTATTTATAGAACACTTGATGCAGCCTTGCGATATAGGTGGTGGACTAAGTTTTTCATGTGAATGGGAGTA
>JBCEWC010004215.1:0-27882 GCA_038996855.1 Solanum aculeatissimum | reverse complement strand
TGGCTTGCCACATGTGTGTTGTTAACCCTTGAGGGGTATTTGTGGTCTCTTAAGATAACGGCAGGGGTATGTTTGGTACAAAAATCTAACGGAGGGTATAAGTGGTCTATTTTGCATAGTTCAGGGGCAATTTTGACCCTTTTTCGTAAATTAAAAGATATATTGAATCTAAAATCAACTAGAAATAGGTTGAAAAGTATTTGATGCTTAGATTAAAAGATATTTTAAAATTAAAATCTACTAGCAATGGATTGAAAGGAATTTATGTTCATATCTCTTCATTAGCCTTTTTCATCATTGCTTCATGTACCTTTTTGAGATTTTTCTTCATCACATAGCACAGATCGTTGAGATCATGAGGGTCAATGTTTGTGGAGATCTCTTTTCCATTTAACACTTGATAACACATATTTATGATTTTTGTAACCCTGCCTTTTTTCTTTACCTTTTGCAATTGTTTTTCCATCTGTGTTTTCACGGCTAATGGAGCAACAATGAGTATATTTGAATGAAAAAATGACTTTGTGTTTATTGTCTTTGTGTGTTTCTTTGTACAGAATTGAGTCCTATTTATAGGAAAATTTTTGATTATGTAAAATTTTTAAAAGGATAAATTAGAGAATTTAAGTTGTTAGTACTACTTATTTTGGCATTAAAATAAATGAAAGTTTATTTGTTAACAATTTATAATTAATCATCATGAAATATATTTAGTTATTGAATCCCATTTTATGTTGACCAATAAAAGGTGGTCAAAGAGAAATACCAAATGTGTTTGCTAATTTATTTAAGTTATGAAAAAAATATTTTTTTTTTGTTATGTTTGATTTTATCAATGAACATATTTTTTGGTTGAAATAAGAAAAAAAATTAATACTGGACAACACTTCAAAAATATCCATTTTTGTAATATTTAAATATGCAAAAAGATCTATCAACTTAAATGTGAATTTCTTAAATGTTCAACTATCGAGTGAAAAGTAGATGATGTTATTTATATAAATTGTGATGTTGCAACATTTACAAAAGCACATATTTATTTTCTATATTTTCTGTTAAAAAATCATATTTTTTACAAATTTTATATTACCATTAAATATATGGAAAGAAAATTATTTTAATTTTTTTATTATAGTCCGTTATTAATTAACCTACCTATCAACTAACATTGAAAAACATTTTAAATCGAATTTTTCATAAATCAATATGAACTAATTGCATGAAATATTGATAAAAATTATTTGCTTACATATATTGATTAGGCCCTGCGACAAACATTATCTAGGAGCTGGAAGATGGTTGACATAATACACCTAAATCCCTAACAATCAATCCATAAGGCTTCAGAAAAGTAGAAAGTTTAATAATTTACAAAAATATTAAAGGAGATGAGATGTTAGCTGCATTTTGTCGTACTATCTTATTATTATGTGAATATATATATATATATATATTACTAAGAGGAGATGTCATGACCCAAACCAAGATCATGATGGCACCTACCAAAACCCGCGAATAGGGGAGCCAACATAATTGTAATGACCCTCCAGATTATTTCTATGTATCTGCGTCTTTTTTAGCCGATTATAGCACTCTCATAGTGACCCCAGGTGATTTATGACTTGCTAGCACTGATAGTTTGGTCACCACGTCGTTCGTTTTGAAGTTGTGCAATTTGTTATTTTGGAAGGCCTATTATAGCTTGAGAAGTGGATTTTTAAGTAAAATATGTGTAAATCGCTTTAGAATGAAATTCTTACAGTTTCATCAGGTTCTAATTGCCAAATTAGGCTAGAAACATGGTCGGCTTGAATACCAAGGCTTTCAAAGTAAGTTTGTACAGAGTTTTGCATTTTAGCCTTAAGAACTAGCCAATAGTTGACTTTAGTCGATATCCTTGCAAAACATGCCCAGATGGGACTATTTGACAGCGTAGTTACCTCCACAACATCTAGTTTTGTCTAGAATGACCTTTTTCAGTTTCTGATGCTTTTGGACTCATTTCGAACCCCTCGATAAATCTTAGTAAAATATGAACTTGGGAAATAGGACCCATTTTTAGTCGTAATGACATTATATAAAAAAATTTGCTATGCCATTAGATCTGGAACATAAAATTTGGTGGAGTTTCATAATTCATTTGCGTGCACGGGATTTTGAACGTGTTCTAAATACCCCATTGAAAATTTTGAGTTAGCTAAAATTTGGTGCAGGTCATTTACTCATCACGATCGCAACCCTTGCCCATATGATCACGATAGTCATATGGCCACTGCATTGCGATGCAACCCTGGGTCATGCAATCGTTACCTTCGGCCTCGCGGCCGCAAAGAATAATTGGGTGTCATATATATTGATTTTTTAGAATGTGACCAGTTCGTATAAAAGGTTTCCAACTATGGTAAAATTATCGTTTTGAAGCCAAATCAGGTGATTCAAAAAGCTAACTTGCGTGGAATTTAGAGGAGAATGCCATGAAAGGGTCAAAAATTGCATTTGATGCATAGTTCAAGGTAATATTTATAGTTATGCTGATTTAATTGCACATATTTACAAAAACTTCAAATATAGAGTACTCAATCATCTTGGATAAGATTTCAATATAGTTTGGCTTTACTCTGTGTGGTTTATCAAGATGATATCTGCAGCATTGTTGGAATCATTCGATTGAGCTGTGTTTGAGATAGAAATAATTGTGGAACTGTTGCTTATTATATTGTTTTCCAAAGAAAAATGCTAATTTATATTGGATTGTTTGGCATAGTTTCGGATATCGGATTGTGCCCTAATTTAGGGTATGTGCTCAAATAGCGATAAAGACCATTATACTGGGTTCATTTTAGGATTCCAGATGTTGGTCCCACCTTTCTAACCTTTTAGCTCTAGAGTTGATCTACATCTGTTTCTTTTGATTTTGGTACTAAAATTATCGTATTGACGTTGTGATCCTTTTTTTTATAGTTTAATGGCATTTTGAAATCAATCAGAAGGGAAATACTTTAATAGAGTGAGTTAAAGCACACGTAATCAACATTCAGGTAGGCCAGTGATTTTCTTCTTCTAGAGTGAGTTAGAATATGTGAATCTTATATGGATAGCATGAAAATTAGGCAAGGAACTAGTCTGAGGTTGTAATTATCAAATTTGTTATATTAGCCAATATATGGGACTGGTAGGGTATTTGTTTGACATGTTCAGATTACATATAATCAGTATACTTACTTTCTACTGTATTTATAATTATTTGATAGTTGTTGGGCCTTAGTCTAGGCCTAGGGTAGTGATGTCCTAGACCTGTGTTGTTCAGAGTCGATAAACTACTGTATATTTCTCTGGTGTGAATTGAAAGGCATAGATTCTTGTAGACCAGAATAGCATACTTGAGTCTGGTAGAGTTGAGCCATAGACAGGTTGTGACAGGACAAAGACTTGATTATTCACATGATTTGCATGCTAATTTGGAATGTTTCCATGATATACTGACCTTAGCTCAGATTTAGAGGAGACCAATGAGCCATATTGGAGCTTAGAGTAAGATTTCTTATAGTTTAAGGCTCGAGCATTTCTCATGATTTATACTTGGTCTCCTATTTATAGAATTTATAGACAGGGTTCAGTTACATCCCATATATCCCTGGTTAGAGGCCATATTATTTGAGGCCATATAGATTAAGGCCATATCCTTTGAAGCCATTTGGTTCGAGGCCACATTGGATAAGGCGATGTTAGACTATATCGGCCATATCTGACCATACCTATGGTTCGAGGCCATGTCGAGATAATAGCCTGGGTACAAAGTTAGGTCATAACCTAGGTTAAAGGCCAGGTTAGGTTGCTTTGTTAGAATTGAGATTTCTTACGTATCATCTTATTTATAAGTTCATCGGAATTTTGACACTGCTAGACCATATTTCATTGTATCCTTCTTTACCTCACCATTGTGCATGGGTGTACCTTCTGGGCTTATGGGGGCTCGATTGGTGCACATGTATAGAAAGTAGAGCCTTAGACCTATATACAACCCTACACCGTTGCTTAATTCTGATTGCTTTCATATTCAGATGTATACATACTGTGATGTTGTGATTAGCTACATGTATAGTTATATTCTAGCTTATCCCTTCTTTATTTATTGTTCTTACTTAATCGGTCTATGATGCCTATAAGGTACCTTATATCTGGTACTCATACTATTCTCTACATTTGTTTCGTTATGAAAGAACAAGCACAACTCAACAGTATTGACTCCACCAGTTGTTGCCATTATTTCTAGAAACATATGGTGAGCATTGAGTATCCTTGGATCCTTCCCGTTTCCATCTGTACCAGTAGCCTATCATTTGTTGTCAGTGACTAGCCTTATATTATGGTTTTACTCTATATATATATATATATATATATCTTGCGACTCAATTGAGATATATCTTGTCTATGTAGTTATGTACAAGGGACTTCTAAGTTCTGGGAGGGATGTCTTGTAGTTCTTTGTATTACCTAGTACCAGTTTTGTTTCTATTATGATTGGATTGTTAGTTGGTTTTCTTTGGGTCATCTTTTTCCCTCCCACCCATTACTTGCAGTTCTATGTTATGGTCTGGGTTATCTATCGGTGGGTTATGGTAGATTCCATCATTACTTATAGAATTAGGTCGTGACAAGTTGGTATCAGGACCTAGGTTCATTAGTCTCATCTGTATGGAGTTACTATCTAGTAGAATCCCATAGATAGATGCAAAGATGTTTGTGACTTATCTTCGGGAGGCTATAGGATATCATAAGGAATCCACTCTACGATTGTACCATTTCATGTAGTTGTGTTATTGATTCTATGAATCTTACTTGTCTCACTCTTTTGCAGATATAGCCTATAAAGGTCGACCTCAAGGTAGAGTTGGAGGCACACCGCCAGCTCCAGATAGGGACCCATCCCCAGACCCTATATAGGATTGTCAAGATGCCCCTATTCCCCTCATCTAGAGGGACTAGTAATGGATCCACCCCCAGCCGCACCTATTATGACTCCAACAGTACAAACAATTATTACGCAGTTACTTACAACCCTTGGGGTGCATAGAAGGCACCAACCCTAGCTCTGAAGCAAGTTATAGTGCCACCGGCTCAGTATATGAGCCTCCAGCTTCTGCTCTAATAGAGAATGTAGCCCTAGTTCCTCTTACCACTCATCCAGCTATTGTAGGGGAGGCTAGGCCATATCAGGATCAATGGTTGCTTGGTTATTTCCCTAAATTGGCTCCTCTGAGATTTTAAAGGGTGGCTGGAGAGGATGCCCATGATTTCTTGATGACTTGTTGAGAGAGGTTAGAGACTTCGATGATTTTAGATTCCAGAGGGGAAGATTTTACAACTTATCAGCTTGATGGAGTTGCTAGATAATGATGGCATACTTACATGGAAACAAGGGAAGTTGGGTCACCACTTGTATCATGGATAGAGTTCTTAGATGCATTCTTGGCCAAATTTGTTAATAGAAGTCTTAGGGATAGGTTGTGAGATCATGTCTCTAGATTAAAGTAAAGGCCTATGACAATGTTAGTGTATGAGGTTAGATTTCATGAGCTCTCTAGGTATGCCACTATGATATTGCCTATAGAGAAGGAGAGGATTAATGCTTTGTTAGGGGTTTAAGGATGCAGCTCAGTATTGAGACCCAGTCGTTAGTCACAGTGGACCAGTATTTCTTGGTTGTTGATCATGCTCCCACTATTGAGCCGCTACATCGTGAGGCCTATGGAGGCAGCAACAAGCGAGCTTGCTTTGAGGGCAGTTATAATGGGACATATTAAAGATCTAGATGGTAGTTTGATAGGTCCCAACTAAGGTTGAAGCAGGGTCAATCCAGTCATCTTTTTTAAGATTTAGTATAGGTTTTGGAGGGTAGTCACAAGTCATATGATATCTCTAGGTAGAATGGTCCTCCTTATCTTGCCAAGCAGAGACAAACATACATAGATACAGTGACATCAGGGTAGGTCGGTTTCTCTTAGCTAGCCAGTCAAGGATCCAGTATTTCTATTTTAGGTACCACAGGCCATAGTGGTTGACGCTTGGGTGATCAAGCTTCACTAGGGTGCTATGATTGTTGAGAGCTAGATCATTAGTGCAGAGATTACCCTATATAGAGGATGAGGTATTCACCTTCTTGAGTTGGCCAGTCAACCCCACTATCAATAATTAGAGATAGAAGTTATGGTCAGGGCCATGGTGATGATCAATATGGTTATGGAGGTGGCTAGCATGATTCTAGGGGCAGTTTAAGATGTGGCAGGTCTGGTCGTAGAGCCGATACGAGAGGCGCAGGCTATTAAGGCCAATTTTATGCAGCTCTAGTGCGTTCAGAGGTTGAGGCTTCAGAGGATGTTATCACAGGTATGATCACTTTATGCCAATAACTAGCCACAATATTATTTGACTCTAGGTCCACATATTTATATGTATCTTTTTATTTTGCTTCCCATTTAGGGGTGAAACCCGAGCCTTTTCCATCTCGGATTTATGTTTCGACTTCTATAAGAGATTCTATAATAGTAGATCAAGTATACAGATCATGTGTGATTACTATTCAGGGATAGGATAAATAGGCAGACTTGGCGTTACTTGATATGTTTGATGATGTCATTTTGGGCTTGGATTGGTTGGCTCCTCATTATGCAGTTTTAGATTATTATGCAAAAATATTACCTTGGCCATACATGGTATACATCTAATAGTATGGCAATCATTTGTTGGTTGTGCATCAGACAATATTATTTCCTACGTTCTGGCTCGAAGATTAATAGCTATTAGTTTTTTAGCATACTTAGCTCATGTTCATGTTGTATCAACTGAGGCCCTTTTGTTGATTCAATCCTAGTGGTTTGTGTGTATCCAGATGTGTTTCCTACTGATTTTCCAAGTCTAACTCCATAAAGAGATGTTAATTTTTCCATAGATTTGGAGTCAGGAAGTAATCCCATTTCTATTCCTCCTTATTAGATGATCCTTAAAAGCTTAAAACGCTCAGTGTTCAGCTTCAGCGTCTTCTGGATCAGGGTTTCATAGGTTGAGTATTTGTTCCTAGGGTGCTCCTATTTTGTTTGTCAAGAAGAAGGAAGAGACTTTTCTGATGTGTATTCATTATAGGAAGCTGAATAAGGTGACAGTGAAAAATTGTTATCCTTTCCCTCATATGGATGACTTGTTTGATCGGTTATAGGGAGCCATGTTGTTTTCTATGATCAATTTGAGGTCTGGTTATCATTAACTAAGGATTAGAGCAACAAATATTCCTAAGACTGCCTTTTGAACTCGTTATGGCTATTATGAGTTCCTAGTTATCTCTTTTTGCTTGACTTATGCCCAGATTCTTTTATGGATCTGATGACTTATATATTCAGGCCTTATTTGGATTCATTTATTGTAGTCTTTATTGATGATATCCTGGCATACTTATGGATCTGAGAGCAGCATGCCCAACACCTATGGATTATGATTCAGTCATAGATAGACCACTGGCTTTATGCCAAGTTTTCTAAGTGTGAGTTCTAGTTGAGTCTATAGCATTTCTGCGGCACGTAGTGTCAAAAGATTATATTATGGTAGATCCAGCTAGATTGATGCCATCTGTGGTTAGACTAGGCCCACATCTATTACTGAGATTAGGAGTTTAATTGTTTAGCTAGATATTATAGGCAATTTATTGAGGGGTTCTCCACTATTGCTACACCATAGACTCAACTAACGTGTAAGGGTGTTCCATTTGTGTAGTTTGAAGAGTCTGTGTTGAGCTTTCTAAGACTTAAGGATTTACTTAATACTTCTCCTATTTTGACTCTTCTAGTTAAGGGAGAAGGTTTATATTATACTGTGATGCCTCCAGGATTGGCCAAGGATTGGTTCTGATACTATGAGGTCGAGTTATTTCTTATGCCTCGTGATTGTGCAGAATTCATGACCGTAACTACCCCACTTGGCGATGGTAATTTTTGCATTAATGGTATGGAGGAACTACATAATGGGGTCCACTATAAGATATATATATATACATGCAGCATGCAGTACATTATGAATCATAGAGATTTGAATTTTAGATAGAGATGTTGGGTTGAGCTGTTAGCCGACTATAACTTCTCAATTCTCTATCATATTGGCAGGATGAATGTAGTTGTGAACGTATTGAGACATAAGGCGGTCAATATGGGTAGATTAACTTATTTTCCTACTATAGAGCGGCCTTGGCTTTAGACAACTAGTCCTTAGCTAATAGGATGATGAGATTGGATATTTTACACTACGAGCAGGTATTAGCCTTTATTGGGACTTAGTCTTCCCTATTTTATCTGATCTATGACAGACAGTGTGAGAATGAGTCATTAGCAACTCTCAGAAATTGAGTCTTACAGACTATTAATGACCAAGATACAATAGGCTCAAATGGGGTCCTCAAATTTGATAGTTCATTGTGTGTTCCAAAAGTTGGAGACTTCATACAGTTGATTCTACATGAGGCTTATGATTCTATATATTCTATCAACTCGGGCATAGCAAAAATGTATCGAGTTTTGAGGCAGCATTACTTGTGGGATGGTATGAGAAGAGATATAGTTTATTATGTATCTTATTTTCTTATATGTCAGTAGGTAAAGTCTAAGCATTAGAGACCCGATGGAGAATTCTACAGGTTGCCTAATCTCGAGTGGAAGTAAGAGCGGATTACCATGGATTTTGTGATAGGGTTGCCTCAGACTTCTAACGGTATTAATGTAATCAAGTGGGTTGTTACAGATGTTGGAGAACAGAGGGTTGTTCACGGGCTTACCATCAGAGGATCCACATAACCATCTACACAATGTCATCTTCGTCTGTAAGATTATGATAGGAAACTAAATTTTGTCCATCGATTTTGTTGGGCTCCGTGTCTTCCCATTATCTCTTACACGTGAGACGATAGTATGGTTATCTGAACTTTCACAAGGTTCTATAAATACATTGGCAAAAATGCAAAAAGACTTCTTAGAGAGATTCTTTCCCAAATTGAAGAAGCTAAAGCGGAAGGATCAGATCAATAACTTTGAAATATTACCTAGTGATTCTATCAGCACTACATGGGAGAAGATTCACAAAGTGTTTGAGAAGTGTTCCAGACCATAAAATCATTGATGATTCCTTGGTGGAAATCTTTTATCGGGCCTTATATGACAATTACAAAGTTGTGGTTGATACCATAATGGGAGACTCATTCTTGGATTGCACTTTTCTGATTGTAACAGAATGACTAGAGAAGGTGGTGAAGACTAACCGTGCATGGGTCTCAAGACACAAATCGACGACTAAGAGTTTTTTTGAAGTGAGTACCGATCCAAAGCAGGCTAGGATTAGTGAAGATGTGATACAAGAGTTAGCTCGGATCAGTACCAATGTGGGTTTACTGATGAAGCAAACTCAAGAAAGAGTGAATGTAGTTATTCACCAGCCACCACGTGCACCCATGTATGAGGACCCATATTATGAGGAGGACACATACTTTGTGACTGACCAGATGGGGGGGTTTTGGACCAATGTCCAAGGGTCCAACCAAGACTATTGGCGCCAAGGTCAAGGGAATCAAGGTCAAAACTTTAATAGAGACAATGTTTATGGGGATAAATACTGTGGTAGTTACTACGACAAGAATAAGGGACAAGACAGAGATAGTGATTGGGGTTGCAGAGATAAGTATAGAAATGGTCCAGATGTGCCACCACACAATAATTATTTTGAGGCTGATAGTTCGTGCATTGATGAGATATTTGATAAGTTGTTGAAGAAGGTTGACGCCCAAGATGAGACTTTAAAAGGAATGAAAGTTGAGATTTCAGGTAAAAATCAGAAGATCGAGTCTCATTCTATGGCTATCAAGCAATTGGAAAAAAAATTTGGTCAGATGTCTACAAAATTGAACCAGTGTCAATAGGGCACATTTCCAAACAACACACTGCAGAATTTAAATAATGATGGACAGTACATGACAATGACTACATGAAGTGGCAAGCAGACGATCTACTCACCTATGTCGGTGGATAATGATGTAGTTATTGAGAAGATGGTAGAAAGCAGGAATGCAGAGACCGAAGATGAAATAACTAAGGATGGGGTAAGCAGTGAAGTAGAGACAACAAAGAAGCTAAATACCATACCTAGGCCCCCACCACTTTTCCCTCAAAGACTCAAGAAGAAGGAGAAGGAAGGTAAGTTTCAGTATTTCATCGCCATGTTGAGGCAACTCACTATCAATATCTCTCTGATTGAGGCTTTGAAGAGAATGCCCGGGTATACCAAGTTCATGAAGGACCTGGTGACGAAGAAGTGGATGGTTAGCTAAGTGTTGTCGCAAGATCTTCAGCATTGCAGTGTTATTGCAATAAGGTCCTTAGTGCAGAAGAAAGAGGACCCCGGAGTATTTACCATACCCTGCACCATTAGAGATGTCGACTTTGCAAAGGCATTATACGATTTGGGCGCCAGTATTAACTTAATGCCTCTTGTAGTGTTCAAGAAGCTAAGATTACGAGCCCCTACACCAACAAACATGTGGTTGTTGATGGCTGATAGGATAGTGAAAAAGCCTTTAGGGATAGCATACGACGTTCTAATCAAAGTGGAAAAGTTCATATTTCTCACAAACTTTATGATTCTTGACTGCGAAGTCAACTTCGATGTCCTAATCATTTTGGGAAAACCCTTCCTAGCCACTAGAAGAGCCCTAGTGGATATGGAGTTGGATCAACTCAAGTTTAGATTGAATGACAAAGAGGTTATCTTTAATATCTGTCAGTCAATGAAGGGACCTGGTGAGCTAAATATGGAGGTACGTGAACTTGGTGAAGTCTGAGTAACCAAGAAGTCCACGTCGTGCCACGACACTAAATTAAGTGCTACTTGGGAGGCAATCTAAGATATTTGTTGTAATTTTTATGTTTTTTTGTTTTTAATTTTACTTTTTGGACTTGTAGGTAGTTTAATTTTCTTATGTTTGGTTGTAATATTGAACTCACAGATTGGGAAACTATAGCGTAATAGTTTGATTGCTTGAGTATATGCAGGAACAGGGTTAAGGCAACAAACCAAAGAAACAAATGAGAAAAACTGGTTCTATGAATGGTTCCACGAGTCATGGTCTATACAATGACCCATATACTGCCTCCTAGAACCTTTCCAGTGAGCAAAATTTTTTGTACTCTAGTTCATGAGCCAACTTTATGGCCCATATGTAAAACTATGGACTGTGAATGGGGTTCGTGGACCCAGGTAAGATTCTAAAATGTTGCCAAGTGTTGGGGGCACTCACGGATAACCTACGGACCATAGGTCAGCCTACAACCCGTAGGAAGTCTTATAGTAGCCAAAGCCCTAAAATCTAGATTTTGAACCATGAGACCAGGTCTTACAAGTCATAGAACCTCTTACGGCCCATAATCAGGCTTTCATGGGGTCCAAAACCCCTCTTATACCCGACCTGACCAGGCAAATAAAAGAGGGGTAAATTGAATGACCCCTCACTTTCCCATTATTTAAAATCATACCAAGACCTTTTTCCTTCTTACCTAAGTTCGATCACCACTGACCTAAAAATCATCATATTTTCCAGCCTAATTTCGGCCAATTGTTGGCAACCCTACCCTTGTTCCGACTGGTTAGGGCTTCAAGTTTTTGGGTTTTTCTTCCTATTTCTAAGACATTTGCTTAAATATTTTGGTATATCCTCGTCTTAAAATTTGAAATTTTGACCAAAAACTTGTGTTCATGGTTTGAGATATTAGTGAGGTTGAACCCATAATTTTCTTGCCCTAAAAAATTAATGTTTCCTGATAATAAAGTGTAGCATGTGTTTGTCACTGATAAATTGCATAACTTAATCTTGAACCATGCATGTGAATGTGATTTTCACTATTTGAAATTGTACAATACCTCATTGAATGAGTAAAATTATTTATTCTGTTAAAAATTCAATGAGGTAATATGTGGACAGAATAATGGATTATGTTATTGTATAAAATCATGAAGTCACTTGTTATCTGAGTTATACTAAACTACCTTGTTGTGATCGACATGTGATTGTGTGTATTAAATGCTAGCATGCTAAATAATTGACCATGTGGTGGTTGTGGTGATGTTTGCATATTGAATTGATGGTTGACGGGGTAGATTAACAATTCACACATGTTTGGGTGTTGAGTAACTCGATGAAAATATGTGTTATGGGATGATTTGAATGCATGAAATATGTGTTTGGATTAGTATGAATGTCGTTGCTTCGATGTTGTTTAGATTTGTGTACCCTGTTATTTGGTTGTGCTTTTTAGTTAAATATTGACAAATGGAATCGTTTTGGTAACCTTGGAAAACTCATGTTGCTATTTTTCAACAGCACGAGGGTCTTCTACGGCTCGTGGATTAGTCAACAGACCATAATTTCCCTTTATAGGTTGTGATCAGCAGCTTGGGGTTTTTAGGGATGTTATTAGACGAAACCATTTATGAGCTATAATTCAGACTACGGCCTGTAACTTAGTTTTGTAGGTTCCTTACCTGCAGGAATAAAGGATTGGCCTTATACCTATGACACAATCTATGGCTTGTAGTCTATTCTACGGGTCATGACTTGTTTCGTAAGTACATTTTCAGTAACACAAGTTATTGTACCCTATTTCCTACGAAAGCCTTCTACGGCCCGTAACTTACCCTACGGCACATAGGCGGGCCTTCGTAGATTCTTCTGAAGGACTTATGTTTACTTTTACTTGTATGCTTTCAGGTACTATGTCTCCTCGACCAAATAAATATGAGATATGGGCCTTATAGACTCAACTCTGTGATGAGCCTACCAAGTCAGAGGCCAGTGGTTCACTATAGATGCTTGATGTCCAGCCATATAAAGGCATTAGTGATGACATACCAGGGTGGCAGCTATACAGACAGTGTCAACCTAGACACTGGCCATAGTTTCCCAGCCTCCTTAGTCTGAGGAGGAAGATGCCCAATAAAGCAACTCCGTACAGATGACGGACTCCCAAGAGGGGTCCGATTCAGGTTCTAGCGAGGGTGATAGCTCCGGTTCAAGAGAGGAGTCATGGCCTAAGACTGCAGAGTCCACCCCAGCAACCTCAACATCGCCAGATACATTCACTAGTAGATGGTGTGTCTAGGGTATGCAGCACATATACAAGGAGGACATCCAATATGACGATCAAGGCCGACAGTTATGTACTATAGTTGAGGATCCATGGATCATTACATATGGGCTTGATAGTGCTCCTATAATTTGGGAGACCATGACTCGGTATCAGCTAGATTAGTTAGCAGAACCATCAGGGAAGTACTCCCTGGCCATTGTTCATGAGTTCTATATATCATACGTTTCAACCATCATGGAGTCGAACCTGAAAGGGAAGAGATTTCTTGCATAGCCTCGCATCACACAAACGATGGTAAGAGGAGATCCTATTGATATATTTGATACCATCATCCATCATTTCTTATTTGGTCCCAAGTACCAGGCCCCCATCACTACAATAGAGTATGGCTATTGATTGAGGCAGACTAGGGATCGAGGGTTGATAAGAGATGTAGACAGGAAAGTTGTTCTGATGAGGTGGATCGCCAACCACACAGCAGAGCAAAGCCAGAACCCTGAATGGATTTCGACTTCAGCTATGATCGTGAAGGTTTCACTCAGCTTCACTGGCAATTTTTGGTGGGCTTTAGTGCATTCACAGATCCATCCTACTCAAGCGGATAATACTTTGACTCCGTACCACATAGTTTTGGTTGCCAGCATCATTGTTGGCTATGATATTGATTGGGTCTGGCTGATAGCAGAGGATATACATGAGCGGGCCCTGAAGAGGTCCACCTCCATTCCCTTCCCGTGTTTGATATACCGTCTATGTATAAAGGTAAGGGTGGAGAAGTTATGTCACGTCCAAAGTCCCATTAAGGCAGACTGGCACCTATTCTTGAAAAGGCTGGGGAGAACCAACCTATAATCTTGTATTATCTATGAACATTATAAGGTGCTTCCATACTCAATATGTTTTTAGAAAAGTAGACAGTAATAACAAGCCAAAAGGAAATACACATGACTAGGTCGTTGGGGCCATGATGTCTAAAATACAAGACATGACCACACTTCACTTTACATACTCTATAAATCCTCTAGATGAAGAACATTATCTAATAAGGGTAGGGACAAGCCCCGTCTCATGATTAGCTACTATATAATACAAAAATATATGCTATAGACACAAAAAGCCCCAAAGCAACCCGGAGATTAGTAATAGCAGCTGAATATCATGTACTCCTACTAGGGAGATCTACTAGCTCTTGTACCTGCAATATGAAATGCAGGTCCCCCGAAAGGGACACCAGTATGAGATAATGTACTGAATATGTAAGGTAGCAAGCACTATATGTGAAATAAGAACTCAAATAAAATAATGCATCAGTGTAAGGATAAGAGACCACCTTTAATCATTTTGGAGGAATCATATACTTTATTTCCTTTTCGTTACTTTCCCTTTGTTTACTTTACAATGTGTGCACAGTATATAGTACAAATGAATAGTTGATCAGTGGTAAATCTACATCGAGATCGACCCATTCTAAGCTTTTCTTTCACCCTTGGGATACCCTCTGTAATATTGGGATTGACCCATGTTAAGTGATTCTTCCACCCTTGGGATACAACCCATCAATAAGCAATTTTGCATTATCTTTCATTTACATTTTAAATGATTCTTTTGGTAGGTATAACATTTTGAGTTGTAGGACTATATATATAACAAATGGCATGTAAATGATCATGTAAGACAATACCATAATGAATAGAGTAGGTTACACAATTAATGAAATACGTAGGAGATGAAATAACACATGGACTTTATTTAGCTAAAAAGAGAACTCATATGTCTTGGTATCCAAAGTATATATGCAGCTTTGGTGATGACCATATATTAGAATATATGTACATGTTAAAGAGTGGAGACATGGTTATTAGTTATGTCAGAGTTTGTAAGTGCCTCTATGTGCCAAGTAAGAATCTAGATTTCATGCCATATAATAGGAAATCTAGTTGTCTTACATACCTTGTTGTAGCCCCTCGTTATTACCTCAAAGTAACCTCCTTTTATCCCAAATATTTATCTACAATATAGTGGGTGACAAAACTAATATTAGTAGCTAATAAACGTGTTTCGTCAGTCAAATCTCACCCAAAAATAATGCTCGGGCAGCAAGCTCATAATTATCAACCCAAGAGCATTCTTTCAACATTTTCTTCTCTAATTGTATTTTTCTAATACACATTCTCATATACATGGTGTATACATCTTATTTTAGTTCTATAATAAGCTCATAACATATAAAGTACAACATATAACAACTCCACGTAACACAAAATTAGGTAGCATAACATTACGCCCTTTCCCTATGTTTCGATGTCAACAATTCAAACTTGTTCCAACTTCAATCAAACTATTTTCAACATATTTACATATCAAAACAGTCCCAAAATAGATGGAGGACATGATACAATAGTCCCCAATTAATCGTCCCACAAGTTCCTACTAAAAGCATATTTAGGATATCATACTACAACTCCTATTCAAGGAAAACAAAAATAGTGCAACAACCTCAACTTATCATTTTTGACCTAACCCCCTTGAGAACTTCAACCTACCTTTATAATTAATTCAATCAAGAAGATAAAAGTCTTTTAATACATAAGGAAAGTGAGCAACAACTTTGGAAACACATATTGTCCAATATTTGCATACAAGCACAACTAACATACTTCTCTTATTTTTAATGGAAAAATTATACTAAATTCATAGTTATTTCACTTACCTTAACCTTCAAGGATCAGGTCTTCTTCAAGAACCCTAAAGGTGTGTTATGGCTGCTTTCCTATGTCAAGAGAGAGCAAGGAGAGAAACTTAGACAAAGCTAATTGTTTCCAACGTTAAATAACCTTAAGGAGCTATTTTTAACTCCTTTTAAATGGACCCATCTTGACCAACATTTTCTTGATTTAGAGCCATATTTTATCAAGGTGGTGATGCACCTACTTGTCCCTTTCACTTGGGCCTTATTGGGTTTCAATTTGGTGGGCTTTGGCTGCCGATGTTTCTTTTTTCCTTTCACTTGGTTTGGGCTCAAATTGTCAAATAGGTTGTGAATGTACTTGGGCCTTTTATCCATTAATCTTGGGCTACCAATCTCGCCCCTTTATAATGTTGAACCTTGGGCTACAATTACACCCTTAGCTTGAGATTTATTCATTATTGGGCTTGGATAAATTTGGTGGTAGACCTCGTCTTCATTTCCTTTTCTTTTTACTAAATTTTGGGCCTTAGTTGAGTCCACTCATGTATGAGTTAATCTTCCTCATCTACCTAGCTCATTTAAGCTAAGAAAGTAGGTGACTCTCCTGCTAGATTCTTAAAGTCCCACAAACACCTCACTACTTTCACTTCGTTTAAGATCCCAATCTTCTTAAATTAAATGTAAAACTTATATACACTCAATCATCTTAAGCAATATACATAAATATAGCCCTCCAATATGGAATTTAAGCACTTTTAAAATTGGTTCTCATTCAATCAATCCATATCATATTCTATATGCATAGGACTAGTACAC
Organism: Solanum aculeatissimum; assembly: GCA_038996855.1. Taxonomy (NCBI): domain Eukaryota; kingdom Viridiplantae; phylum Streptophyta; class Magnoliopsida; order Solanales; family Solanaceae; genus Solanum; species Solanum aculeatissimum. Next base: position 11,208 of record JBCEWC010004215.1, on the reverse strand, counting down.
GTAAGATATGAGGTGTTATAGTTTTCATACTGTGGACACGTTGATTGAATGTCAGAGGACTTTGGATGCCAGTCTAATCAAGGCTGATGAGAATCTTATGGCCCTCTGGTGAGCACCATACCCACTAGTCTGCCTACCTGAGATGTTTACCGCAGCACCACAGTTTGAACCTTCATCATCTACTGTTGCTGCTCTAGAGAGAGGGGTCTCCACAAATAAATATTGATAGGGTGATAGGGCCCACTATTACTTCTACTTCTGTACCAGAGGTTGTGCCTACACATTCTCCTTTCACAGGCATAGCTTACATTTCTACAGAGTCTTTACAGGCCCTGGTATAGTGACAGGTTTGCACTGTGTCTCAATTGACTCATCTACTACGGTAGATACGGCCTTAGGTTCACAAGGCCATTTTAGAGGTTGAGGAGCGTATCCAGGCACACTGCGTGGCCACAGTTGATGAGTTACACCATTTCACAACTGTGTTGATGCGTTTAAGAGGTGCATAGAGCAAAGCCTCAGACCAGCCCAACCTGTTTTACTATCATTCGAGCAGAGATCCAGTAGCTCTGTACAGATTTAAGAGTCATAGAATCAACACCTCTTGTGATTCCCATGCGTGATACTACTACTGAGAAGTTGAGTAATTTGTTTACTGATGAGCAGCCTCCAGTTGGTGCCTCTAGGAAAAGACCTCGTCTTGAGTCTGATAATCCTAGTATTGTAAGATGAGAGGTTGGAGATAGAGCGATGGTGGCCTCTATTATTGATGATTTCTAGGGGAAATCATGTGCACAGGAGATAGTGAGGGGTGTTGGACCCTTCAGACATGTTATCTACACTGAGAAGGCCACCTGATAGGTTAAGGGTGGTGATGCACAGATATAGATTGGTGCTTAGGCACCTAGGTATGTTCTTTTTGACCCCAATGATATATTTTGTTGCATTGAGGACAATGCAAATGTTTTTTGATGGGGTGTGGGTAGTTATAGGCTTCAGTGAAGTCTGAGTAACCAAGGCCTATAACTATCTCAATTTTTGTGTTCACGGGGTTTTTTGCCTGTGTTCTTTCTCTAAGGAAATTTATTTTCTGTTGAACCTTCATGTTTAGGATGTATAAGTAGTATTAGTAACATATTATACTGATATCTGTGGCAAATGTTAGTTTTGTTGAAAAATGATACTCCCCCAGTTTTTGTGTTGTTAGGTAGTTTTGATAATAATCATGTGAAATTGAATGATATTAACAGTGTTTGTTCTGGTAAGTTAGCTTAAATATGATAAAAAAATATGATTTGATTGTTTGTGTTAATAGTGTATTCAGTGCCAAGTATGTATGAGCGTTATTGCATGATTTTTATAATGTGTTTCAATCTAGAACTCGCCCTATAACTCTGACTGAGACTGTAGGATAGTTGGTTAGGAAAAGATCTTAGGCCTTTATTCATATTAGTTCACTTAGCCTAAATTGACCAACCAAATGTATCGTGTATCCCTAGTTCCTAATATTTGAGCCTTGTATGTACCCTTTCTTTGTAAGTACCTAAGTAGCCAAACCTTTTTGTTTGTGAAATCTTGAATATTGGCCCTGGTCCTTCCTTGAATATTGTGTACCTCAACTCAGGCTAAAAGCCTATATTGAGGGTGGCTACCCAAAAAGTGACCCTGGTTTAAAGGGTGGAAATTGTGCATCTCAACTTAGGGCAAAAGCCTAAGTCGAGGGTGGTTGCTGTAAAGAAATCACACCAAATGGGAAAGGAAGCATAGGAATACAATGAAAAAGGGTAAAATATGAAGTAGGTGCGAGAAAAATTAATAGATGCCAAAAGTTTGAGATGAAAAGAATAAGAGTTGTGAGAAATAAATGGTAATAAGCTAAAAATTATAATAAGGCACTCGAAAGTGTTTTGAAATAGGAAAAAGGGATGAATAAGTCAAAAATGTCAATGTTGGTAGGGCAAAAGTGTAAAATAGTGCAGTGTCAAGGAGGGTCATTAGTCACTATATTCCAAAAATGTCATACCAAAGTCCCTTGAGCCTACGTTATAAGCCAAGAAAGCCATATAGTAATCCTAAGTCAACTAGTCGAATGTCATGGTCATGAGTGTAGGGGAAAGCCTATGGTATTGTGCACAATATTCAAATATCTTTGTGAGTGTAAGTATTTTTGTCAGTCCCGAGCATTGAATTTGAACTTAGTATTCTGAGTGAGATATGGGACTTCTTTTTGTGAGGGCACTTGAATTACATTGTTGATTGTTGCCTATCTCAGTGATTGTTGATTTTGAACATTGACTTATCTGTCATAGTTGCACTATCTATATTTGATCTGCATGAGTCTATTGGATAACTGTTTGATATGCACTGATAAGTTTAATTGGATATCTGGGAATGATTATTAGATGATGCGTATCATTAGATTGAGGTCTTTGTGTTGTTGTATTGCTTATGTAGATTGAGTCTGTAGCTTGAAGACAAGCAACAATTTTAAGTTGAGGGTGTTGATAAGTTGAGGTGTTGATATGCTGCCAAAATACAATATTTTTTATGCTTTAAACTCAGGATTTTGTGTGTTCTCAAAGCGATGCTAGTACATTTGATGTGTTTTTGTGTTGTTTTTACAAGATTACAAGAATTGGGATAATTTTAGGCAAAGTTCTGCAGATTGTTGATATTTGGGGATTTATGAGGCCTCTTACCGACCGTGGTTCATTCCATGGATCGTAGGTTGGTTTCGTAGGTCAGATCCAGTGATGGGTGATTTTTAGATCTTGAAGCTACAAGTTATCAGACGAGTCGTAACTCTTTTCACGGCCCATATGTATGTTCGTATGTTGAAGATCAAAGGATGTGCTAAGTGCTGAACTGTTATCAGATAAGGTCTTCTATGAGTCGTAAGTCAGTTGACGAGTCATAAGTTACTTCTTGCCTTGAGGATCAAAGTTGTGAAGATTTGCTGAAGAATGAACAAACGAGACCCCTTATGGGTTGTAAGTCATAAGATGGCCCATAGGATTAGTTCGTATATGGAAGGCAATTTTTGGTAAGGGCAAACTATGAAACTCAGGTATGGTTCGTGATTTCTCATACGACCCGTAACCTTGTCCGTCCGATTTATCGATTCTAGTTTTTCTATTTTATTTTGGATTCAGTTTTTACTTATTATAAATAGGTTTTTAGGGTTATTTTTAGAGAGAGAGAGCAATCAGAATGTTGATACTTCATAACTTATGATTAATATTATGTTCTTAGAGCTTGCTTTTGATTTTACATTGGAGCTATAACATCGTGATTTTTTGTGAAGATTTCAAATTTTGTGTTCTTCAATTCATTATTGTAAGTGATCAATTATGCTATTCCATAACATGATTTCTTCATCTACAATTGTCATGAGTAGCTAAATTCACAACTAGGGTTGGGGGAACCATGAAAAACTAACAAAGTAAAATTTGAATAATTTGTAATCCTTAAAAAATGTATATGTGTGTATTAATTATCTCTTCAATAGAATATTTTTTAACGGTGGTCAACGTTAGAACTCGCCTAATTCTTACTTGTTGGATCAAGGGGGTAAAGATGGGATAAGGGATAATTAACAGGATTTGATGTGAGTATTCTCGTCTAATCAACCTGAATGGATCAAGGGATTGTTGTACTGGAACCAAGGTAAGGGTTATTAATGTTACATTGCGGGGATGGATAGTAAAATTTGTCTCTCACCTGGATCAAAGGGTTAGGTGAACATAACTTATCAGTTCTACATGTTACACACTAGAAAAAGTTACAATTATCTAATTATACTAAGTTACTGAATCATGGGAAACACAATATCCTAGTTACTTCTCTCATTGATTTCACAACACTTGAATTTGACTATTGATTGCTTTAGTTTAGGTTTCATTACTATGTTTACCAACCCCCCCCCCCTTTCGGGAAAGTAAGTTGATTAGTTTGGTCAAATTGTTGTAGTTACTCTAGGTCTAACCGTATTTCTCATGGGATTCGACCCTTACCATTGTTAGGTTATATATTTTGACAATGATCGTTATCCTCAATTTAGAGGTGTAGTTTGGGTGTGATCGGTGATCCTAAACATAATATATATAATTTTATTTAATCAATATTGATGTGTCTAAGTCTTAATTAAATAAAATTATAACGATCACTTGGACATCAAATCTTATAGTTGTGTTAGACAGATAAACAACAACTCAAATAATAATTTAGTATAGCAACCATAGATAATGTTTAAAGCTATATGATTGTTAGAAAATTAATTTTTTATAAGATATCTAACATTAGGTTGCACCAAAAGTTTTGAAATAAAATCTCAGCTTAAAACTCATTTTTGAACGATTTTTGCAAATCCAAAAAATCAACAAGGCAGAGATATAACAAATTGCTCTGATACCAAATGTAAGTGAGCGTAGAGAAATAGCACAGCGGAATAGTAGATCAATATACCTCCATCCATTGTTAGTGATGTAGTCGGCATTGTCGTTGTTTGCTTTTCACCTTTCGATAAGTCTTCTAAGCACTCCAACCGCACTCAAGATGGTATGGAGTTTAGAAATAGATTTGTGTTTAGGGACCTTTAACCTGATATATCTCTATTTATAGTTATTCTACCATCAAGAATAGTAGTGAGAAGTTAATGATTACCATGAGAGAAAAATTAGAGGGAAGTTAAAGAATAGTGGAGTGGTGGAGTAGTGGAGTAGTGAGGTAGTTAAAAGAGTAGTGAATGTAGTTGTGTAACTTTCATGGATAGTGGATGTAATGATAATTGCAACTTCCATGGAAGTTACACACCACATCCTCAAGGGTTATAAAAGTTACGGACCACATCCATGGAATGTGGTCAACATTCTAACACTGCATACATGTGCTCACATATTCTGCTTGTAAAACCTTTTATACCAAATGGCTCATCCAACACTTCTAATAAGTAATCTTATATCTCAAATCTATATGAATTGTGTATAGACAATATTTGGCGTCATGAATAAATCTATATGTATATTTACCAATGAGATATGATGTATTTCATATGTGTGTAGGTTTGAATACTTGATATTAATTTTTTTCAAAATGTTTTTGGTACAAGTCACAAAAGGCCCCTAAAATTTAAGACATAAACTTTGGATATAGAAGTGTAAATTCGAATGTAAAAATTATCTTGATATGAAATCTTTTACTTCTTCCATTTTAAAAAGAATGATTTATTTTTCTTTTTAGTTTGTTTAAAAAAGAATGACCTATTTCTTTTTTCTTTTGGCAAAATTTTAATTTCAATGTGACATATTTAAAGTCACAAGATTAAAGGATATTTTGATAGATTTAACATAACTTTAATTTAAGACCACATATCAAATCAAACTACTCCCTCCGTCCCAATTTATTTGTCATGTTAAGGTTTAACACAACTCTTAAGAAAAAATTAACGAGGAGTTTGTTTGACTAATATACTCCTTATAAATAATTAAATTTTTATCTATATATGTATCTTTTAATTTTAGAGTAATTAATGTTAAGGGCAAAGTTGGAAAAAAATAATTAATTCTCTCTTGATTATCCAAATTGACAATTATTTTGGGATAACTATTTTTAGTATACATGACAAATAAATTGAGGCAGAGGGAGTAAGACATTTTTTTTAAATGGAGGGAGCATCCATAAATAATATAAGGGAAAAAGGTCAAAAATGCTCTTAAACTACATGAAAGGAACAAAAATACCCTTGATTTATACTTTGGTCCAAAAATGTCCTTATTGTTACCAAATGGGTCAGAAATGTCATTCTCTAAATTATTTCTTTTCTTTTTAAACATATTGTGATCCTAATAAAAATATTATTTTTATAGAATCATTTTTTTGTTTTGTTTTTTTTAAATCACATTAACTAATAAAAATGCAAAAAAATATTTTTTTTTCTTAATCTTATTTATCAATAAAAATAGAACATGGTACCCCAATAACAAATAATATATGTTATAAATGTAAGATCATAGTAAACCCAACATTAATTTTTATTTAGATAACGATAAAAATAGTAATTATAATAAAGCAAAAAAATTAATTTTTTATTTTTTTTCTCGAATTGAAGTAGGATAAATATTTACTAATTAAAAAAATATTATTAGAAAAATAATGTTTTAAAAATAAAATAAATAATAAATTTATTTTAAAAAGGCATTTTTATCTCATTAAATTATAATAAAGATATTTTTGAATATTAAGAGAAAATATTTTTAGATGAAACTATAAATGAAAACATCTTTATTTCTTTCTTATGGTTTAAGTAATAAATGAAAAAAAGTAAGTATCGCTGACTCCATAAAACAAAAATAAAATGGGTTTAACGCGTTACATCCCGGGTGAAGTTTTAAAAAAGTTTGAAAAAAGTTCCACCAACGAGAAGCGGATCCCTTCTTTTAAATCCAAATCAGAGTCCGACGGAGAAATTTGGAGTATAATATTAGCAATTAGATCCGCCGGAGAGATACGAAATGGCGGTGGCAGCCCGGGGAGGTCGCGGCGGCGGATCGACACTTGGTAATTTCTGCTCATACCGAGTGTTGGCGTCCGCTATGTTTACTCTACTCTTCATTGTCACTCTCTATGTGTTCTTCTCGTCTCATCCTTCACATCATGAACATGTATGTCTTCTATGTTATTTTTCAGAATTTTATTTCTGAATTTGAATTTATGAAACTTCCCTGTGCCGCGATAATTTGACGAAGATAAAGTAATTTTGGACTGGAATAACATTGAAATACTCCAATATTACTTTTTTCTCTCTGCACGAACCTGCATAATAGTACAGGGAAGTTAGTCTAACTGTATGCATTTCTCCATTTTTTAGAAAGCAAAGGAAAAAGTTGCCGAAGCTGTTTTTGATTTTACATGATGATTCAGCTTAAATAGTTGATTTTTACAACAACAACAACATACTCATTAGAATCTCACTAAGTGGGGTTTGGGGAGGATAGAGTTTAAGGACACTTTCCCATTACCTTCGAAAGAACCTTGGTTCAAGAGCATCAAACTCAAAAGTAGTTGATTTTTGATTTGTTTAATTTAGTTTTTAGTAGTTGTATTTAACTCCTTGATTATGAACAATGTTTATTTATTCTATGGAAATGACATGCCCTACGATTGACTTTGAAGGAGGAAAAGATGTGGGAAGAGAGGTTGAGATGGTTCCAACATGTGACGAGGAGATGCACAGATACATTAGTGCTAAGGTGTTAAGAGGTTGGCTGTGGATAGATTCAAAAGAGCCAGAGGTAGATTGAAGAAGTATAAGGGAGAGGTGATTAGATAGGATATGACACAGTTGTGATTTACCAAGCACATGGCCTCACGTAGGAAGGTGTAGAGGACATGAATTAGGATAGAAGTTTAGTAGGTAGGAGTGCATCTATACTAGTTAGTAGGAGTGTATTTGGCTTGTTTCCCTTACTAGTAGGTGTAGTACTACTCTCGTAGTTCTTCGATTTATGTTACTATCTGTGTAGTTCGATTTTATATTATTGTTGTAGTACTGTTCTGTTACAATATGTTGTTTTTGTTATTTTCATCATCTCTTGGACTTTCATTACGTCTTTTTCTAAATTGTTTTGGTCTCGAGCCGAGGCTTTATAAAAAACAGCCTCTCTGCCTCACCTCTAAGTTAGAGGTAAGGTCTGCGTATAATCTACTCTCCCTAGACCCTACGTTGTGGGACTACACTGGGTATGTTGTTGTAAAATATCCTCTTTGATTCTAATTTGTTAACTGAGGATATATCAGTTGCCAATTCTGGAAAAAATATCTGGAAGTAAATAAGATTTAATTTTTCTATATATCGTCTGCATACCATATGATTCTAATTTGTTAACTGAGGATATATCAGTTTCCAATTCTGGAAAAATTATATATGGTCTGCTGGAAGTAAATAAGAAACAATTTTTTTAATTGAGATCACCTTGAATGCAACTAAATTTTAGCTTGTGACAGAATAATGGGAATGCATACATTCATCGGTCAGTTCTGGGATTGAGGTCGGATCCATTAAAGACTAGGTTAGATTTAGTATACAAACAAGCAAATGATCATATAGCACTTGTGAATGCTTATGCTGCATATGCAAGGAAGCTCAAGCTCGATACATCGAAGCAGCTGAAGATGTTTGAAGATTTGGCCAAGAATTTCTCAGATCTTCAATCAAAGCCGACTTACCATACAGCTTTATTTGACACTGATGTGCCTATGGATGAGGATTCTTTGAGACAGTTTGAGAAGGAGGTTAAGGATAAGGTCAAGTTTGCAAGATTATTGATTTCTGACTCGAAGGAGTCTTATGATAATCAGTTGAAGATACAGAAGTTGAAGGATACAATATTTTCTGTTAATGAGTTACTTGTGAAGGCAAAGAAGAATGGAGCCATTGCAAGCTCGATTGCTGCAAAATCAACTCCAAAGAGTTTACATTGTCTTGCTATGAGGCTTATGGAGGAGAGAATTTCACATCCAGAAAAATATACGGATGATGACCCTAAACGTGAATTTGAAGACCCTACTTTATACCATTATGCCATATTTTCGGATAATGTTATTGCAGTATCAGTGGTTGTGAATTCAGTGATAAAGAATGCAGAGGAGCCATGGAAACATGTTTTCCATATCGTTACTGACAGGATGAATTTTGCTGCCATGAAGGTTTGGTTTAAGATGAGGCCGATTGGGGAAGCACATATCGAAATCAAAGCTGTAGAGGATTTTAAATTTCTAAAGTCCTCATATGTACCAGTACTCCGGCAGCTTGAATCTGTAAAACTACAGAACTTTTACTTTCAAAACAGAGCAGAAAATTCAACAAAAGATGGGAACAACATGAAATTCAGGAATCACAATTACTTGTCAATTCTCAATCACTTAAGATTTTATTTGCCGGAGCTGTATCCAGGGCTTCACCGTATTTTGTTACTGGATGATGATGTTGTGGTTCAGAAGGATTTGACAGCATTGTGGAGTATTGATATGGATGGAAAGGTCAATGGGGCAGTTGACACATGCTTTGGATCTTTTCATCAATATGCTCAGTATTTGAATTTCTCGCATCCTCTCATTCGGGAGAAGTTTAATCCTAAGGCTTGTGCCTGGGCATTTGGTATGAATATCTTTGACCTTGATGCTTGGAGGCGTGAAAAATGCACAGAGGAATATCACTACTGGCAGAACTTGGTGAGTGTTCTTGTGCTTAATTTTACCTCTTCATATTTGGTATCTTCTTTTGTGTCATCTATTCTAGCTTAGAATGTGAAAGATTCAGTTTGAAAATTTGATGTAAGATGCCCTTTGTATTTTACTTTCTTTCCCTTTTCGCATCTGTCTTACCGAACAATTTATTCTTGTCAATTTTTTTATCAGAATGATGATCGGAGTTTGTGGAAACTGGGAATACTTCCAGCTGGGTTAGCCACCTTCTACTCAAAAACAAAATCATTGGATAAGTCGTGGCATGTGTTTGGTCTCGGCTACAATCCAAGTGTTAGCATGAATGAGATCCATAATGCTGCTGTGATTCACTTCAATGGGAATATGAAGCCTTGGTTGGACATAGCCATGACACAATACAAGGAGCTTTGGACCAAATACGTCGACTCTGAAATGGAGTTCGTGCAAATGTGCAATTTTGGCATGTAGAGGACCACTCTGTTACTGCCTCAGCAGCAAAGAGGTTATAAAGAAGCCAAATCACCGTCAGTTAACACGGAAGGTTCATTTCTTCTGTTTCTTATTTGATTATACCTTTCATAGAGAAGCTCAGGCTGTTGATTTATTTTAGCTTATTCTGCTTTTAAATATCGAGAAATGCCTGTGGGCCAATGGTGTATGGTTTGAAACTGAGGTATGATGGGCTCACCCCTCTACCCTTTTCCACTTAGATACTAAATCTTGTGGGTCTGAACTTGTGATGTTGCATCTAACCCACACATCACACCTTACAACCAAAATTTTGTTATGTTGCTTCTTGTTGTATCATTACAAGTTTGAAACCAGAATTCTCAACTTCTGTATACAGTGAAGTTATTCTTTTGTAAAGGATTAGCACTTGCATTGAGTTTAGTGACTTAAGACATTTTAGACTTTCCCAAATCATCACTTTTGGCTTGTACAAATGCTCCCCACTTATGAGGTTATACTGGGTAAGTTGTTGGCTTGTATAAACGATGTGTTTTGTAAATTGTATATGATAAACGTACAACTAATCCCTAACCAAAAGGATAATTAATTCATGAGTTCAACGTATATATTCTTACGGTGTAAAATGATTTTAGATTAGATCACCTAAAAGATAATGATACATAATTGTCTTGAAAAGGATGATCAATAACATGGTAAATAAGACTCTTACCTACTACTGCAGGTTGATGATACACTTAATAGTGTAAAGAAACAATTTCTTTACATTATCTGTATATAAGTTATCTTATTTCATAACTTGACCTGATTGGCTCGAAGGGAAGTCGTTGAATCCAGTTGGGAGTGGCTATAGGGGTAGATGCAACTTCTGATCAATGAATTCTGGATCCAATATTTATGCGTGAGAAAAACAACTAAAAGCATATTGAGTTCAATACTATAGTCTTAAAGGTTGAATTCACCATGTTTAAATTCTGAACCATACCTTCAAAAATGGGCACAGCCGCTTGTACAACTAGTCAAGCAAGAGATGGAGAGGCCAAGTAGCTAGGGTTGTCATCTCCAGCCATGATGACAACAATCTTTGGTTTCAGTGTCATGATCATTTCAATATGGTTATGAATATCGTCTTTATTATGAGGAGATGATGATGGTGATGACAAAATACTAGATTTCATCTTGCAACGTGAACATGCAAGGGCGATGAGGGCCGTGAAAATGGCTAGAAATATAATGGTGAAGCCCCCGAAAAGGTAAGGTGGGACGTTTGAAGAGATAGTTGATGTTGAATGTCTCATGTTTGTTTTATAGATGTTTGTAGGGGTGTGCATCGATCGGTTTGGTTCGGTTTTATATATTATCGGTTCGGTTTATCAGTTTTCGATTTTTAAATATGCTAACCCAATAACAAACCAATAAGATCATTTTTATCGGTTTTCGGTTTATCGGTTTTATGTCCTTAACGGTTCGGTTTTCGGTTTATCCGATAAGAACGATAATGAGAATTTGCATTAATAA
>JBCEWC010004214.1:0-27889 GCA_038996855.1 Solanum aculeatissimum | reverse complement strand
TGCACCCCGCATACTTAGTGCATTCCAAAGTACTAACACATATTTTGCCTACATGATGTCACCATGTAGGGACCGGAACTACTCTTAATCCTTCTCTCCATCCACGTGGCTAGTACGGTGCTTATCCGAGATTGTTGGTGAGTTCTCAATGATTCGAGGGCTATATTATGTTTCCTACTCCTATGTTTTGAGACTTTAGCTTGTAATTGTATTTTGACTATAAGGGGAGCCGATAGTATGTCATTTCCCCGTTCTATCTATGTATGTACAGGTGTACGTTGGACAAGTATTTTATAAATGAGCTTGACTCTTATTCTATGATGTTATTTTGAAATGGTTTGCCCTAAGTCCCTAATTCCCGTTATTTAATGTTGAATGTACTTTCGCGATCGATGAAGTTTGATGACAAGTTTGAGAGGCTTGTTTGGGGTTTCTTCGGGTTCCTCATTCGCCATGTCACATCTAGGCCCTAGACTTGGGTCGTGACAGTTGGCCACCATTGAAAAGCTTTTAGAGTGAAGAGGTTAATTAATATAGTCTATCACACCTTTAATATCCGCTTTTACCTTATTAGTTCATCATGGTTCCACAACCCTAGTTATGGATTTAGCTATGCATGATTTGTGTAATTGCAGAAATTATGAAGAATAATAATATAATTAAATGCTTATGCAAATAGAATCGAGAATATAAAATCCAGATCTTCAATAGAAATCAAGTCTTAAATTAAGAACACACCAAATTATTTTTCTAACACTAAAAGTACCAAATTATGAAAACTATGTTTTTTCTATCTAACCTTTCGAACCTCTTCAAAAAATAACCTAAAAACCTATTTATAATAAGTAAAATACAAACCAAAATGAATTAGGAAAATTATGTCGGCAATCTCCACGGGAACTTTCACGACTCGTATACCACTACATAACTTATAGATTAGGGTTTCGTGGATTCTAGTAGTGTTCTGGAGATAGTTTCTATGAGACTATTCCATGAGTCGTGTATGACTCCACGACTCGTGGGAGCTTTCGTCTGAGACAATGTTCTGCACCTCTCCATTTCTGATCCTAAGGGCACAATAATCACTCTACGACTCGTATAAACTTGTAAGGTTCATGATTCCTCCTCATAGAGTTAGTTTGAACCCTTTACTTGAGCTTAATACGGAACCCACTCTATGGCTTTTGGACTCCTCCACGATCTGTAGAGGGTTTCGTAGATCACCAAAAGTCACCAACTTTAGCATATTTTTCCCAAAACTTTGCCAACATTGTAATCCTGCAAAAAGAAACACAAAAACACAATCAAATCTACTAACATCGCTATGAGAACACACAAATTCCAAGTTTTAAGTATTAAAAGTTCTGTATTTTGGCAACACATCAATGATTCTATACCCCGATATCGCCCAAGCAACACCTCCTTTTTGAAGGTTAAAGCAGTCGCTATCAAGTAAATAACCTAACTAAGGTTAGGGTCGAACCTACATGGAATTAGGTAGAATCCAAAATAATTCAATTGCAAAGTGGGATGATTAACCTACTTATCTCCCGAAGAAGGGGGGGGGTTGTAATTTAAAGTAAAGAAATCTAAACTAAAGCAAGTGGTGTAAAATTAGTATAAGAGCTACCTAGGGTGATGTGTTCTCCATGATTTCTAACTCAGTATTATCAAATAATTGTAATCTTTTCCAGTGTATAGATGCAGAACGGTAAGTTAAGTTTACCTAAACCTTTGATATAGCGTAGAGGTAAATTTCACTATGGGATTTGATCAATCTATGTAGTGTGACATTACTAAAACTTACCTATAGTCCCGGTACAACCTCCCCTTGATCCAGTTTGGTGGATTAGACGATAAAACATCAATCAAATCCTATTAATTATTCTCTTTTCCTATTCATTACCTCTTTGATCTGGCAAGTAAGACTAAGCGAGTTCTAACATTTTCCATCCATTAAAAAGTATTTTAGATGAAGAGAATTAATTAATATATTCATACACACTTTCCAAGAATTACAAATTATCTGGTTTTACCTTGTTAGTTCTTCATGATTCGTACAACCCTAGTTGTGAATTTAGCTATTCATAATTTATGTAGATGCAAGAATTATGGTGAAGAATAAAATAATTGATCACTTACACGAATGAATTTAAGCACAAGAAATCAAACTTTTATTTTTATAGAAATTGCAATTACGAATTAAGAACACAAGATATTATTTTTCTCTCACTAAAAGCACAAAAACTGTCTAACACATGAACTCTCTCGAAACTTATAATAAAATAACATAAAAACCTATTTATAATGTCTAAAATACAAAACCAAATCAAACTAGGAAAAGTGGGTCGGCACGCTCTATGGACAACTTCTATGCGCCGTATAATGTTCTACGACCCGTAGTCGAGTTTTTGTGAACTGTCTTCTGTAATACTGGAGAAACTTCCACAAGACACGTCTATGGGCTGTATAAGATTCTACAACCCACGGAGGGTTTCTTCTATACACATTTCAGCACATCTCCACTTTCAGATCCTTAGGGCATGACTCAACTTTACGACTCGTGGATTGGTTTATAGCTCATCTGCATATTCATAGAGTCTTACTCAGAAAATCATCCTGCATTGGAAATTATACGAACCCACTTATACGACCCGTGAAATCTTCCACGACTCATTAAGGGTTCTGTGGATCACCAAAAACTGTACTTTCAACACACTTTACCCAAAAATCATGCAAACCCTGTAATCCTGCAAAACCAATATAAAAACACATCAAACCTACTAATATTGCTTTGAGAACAAATAAAATTTTATGTTTTAAGCATCAAAAGTATTGTATTTCAACAACATATCATACCTAATTGCTTTATGATTGATGCTCACATATTACTCTGAGTTTGTTTTGAAGGAATGACTAAGCAAAAACATGTGTTGGGAAAGTTGACTAGGCCTTCACCTTTGCTTGAAGAAATAAATCCTAAAAGGAAAAGAAATGAAGATATGTCTAATACTGTCCATAATATTCCTCCCCAACCCTCTGAGAGAATTCAGAGGACAATAGATTCTAGGATTTTGAACAGATGCAAGGAAGAGGGGCAAAGAGCAATATTGGAAGAGAAGCAACTATCAACTGATGGTGTGGTTGATTAGTACCCAGAGGTTTGGGAAACTCTTAAGTTACATAACTTATAATTATTCACCAGACCTCGGGAACCATATGTGCGTGCCTTGGTTCATGAATTCTTTGAGGCCTATGACAAGGCCATTCCAAACAACAAAAGCAAAGTGAAGTTAGTGCTCAAACCTCTTATTGCTGCAGAGGTTAGAGGTGTGCAAGTCCCATGAAGTGAAACAAAGATTAATGCTATCTTGGGATATACACAAACATCTAAAAATGATTTTGAAGAGATGACGAAGATCCTAACATTTGATGACATTAAGGCATGACTGGCCCCTATGAATGGGATTTCTGCTCCCTCGTGGTTAGAGGAAGGTGCCACTATTAAGAAGATAGAGAAGAACATACCAATGAGATTTTGGTTTAGCTTCATCAACAACAACCAAATACTATCACAAAATGAGTCGATACTTTGACATTCCAAAGTAGCATTGGTTGGGAGTATTATAGACCGTCGGAAGTTGAACTTTGGTGTAATCATTGCCTAAGAGATCCTCACTAGGGAAAAGCAAGTGCAGACCTTATTACCATTTCTATGCCTCATTACTGCTTTGTGTAAGCAACCTAGAGTTCCTAGAAACAAAATTATCAGTGTGGTGTTATTCTAATAATATCTACGAACATTTCGAGAATTGAGGCTGAGTTCTAGAGAGACAAGGAAGATTGGGAAAGGAAACAACTGATAGATAAAACACCGGTAATTGATATATAAGCCCTCGAGTTTGGCGTTACAGAGCTTGCACCAGAGGCAGGTATAACTTCTTTCTCTCTCTCATTACCTTCATCTTTCACTCCACTCCCCACTGTTGTAACATAGGTAGAGCCACCGGACAAAGATGACCAACCCTCGATCACTAAGGCAACTATTTTTTATATTGGTTGACTAGCCAAAACGACCGATCTTTATGCTACTTGGGTTGAGTCTTTAGTGCCTAAGCTAATTGAGGTGACCGTAGCCAAAGCATTGAAGCCATACATGGAGGCTGAGGCTAAGTAGCAGGAGTTAATGTAGGCACATAAATTAAGGATGGATAGGCTTGAGGTGATGATTGATGACTATGGAAAATAGTTGGCCATCTTGAAGGAGAAAGTGATAACGATGGAAAAGAAAGATAGTGATGATAAAGGCATCTTGGCCCTAAAAGCTGACATACACTTTGAAGAAGGAGATGGAATCTCTAAGGTTCACAGATTTGAGTACTTTTTGGGATGGACTAGATGTTCCATCTTGGGTTGGCATAAATATAGCTCTAAATGATTTGATGAATGTGGGTGTCCCGAGTGAAGGTGATAAGGAAACTAATATTGTGGGTACCCCAAAGACCGATGAAGAATGATTAAGAGTTGGTGCTAGCCAAGAGGAGAGTGAATAGTTAGCATTGGTAGAAGGTCAAATCATGGAAAAAGTTAAAAATACATCTCTCCTAGACATGTCCATGATAGGCACATCTGGTGTACATGACCCCAAGCCTGAGAGGCCGTTGATTTCTCTAGAGAGTGCAACCCAGGATGAGGATATTGATGCCCCCTCGACCACTTTTTCAACTTTGCCACCACCTCCACCGCATGACTAGTTTGGATCAGGGAGATTCTAACACTCATTCCTTCCTTTTATAATGAATTATTGTTATTCCTTGCACATTAAGGACAATGTTTTTTTTATTTAGGAGGGGATGAGCATTTGAATGCCCTATTTGATGACTTGATTGATAAGATATTGTTTTAATTTTATGTTTTTGTTGATGGATCATTGAGACAATTTTACATTTTGGTTTGTAAATAAATTTAATTGGATTGTAATACAATAGTATTTGTTTTCTTTTTATATTTTAATTTTTTTTGAATTGAATGGATGAATGATTGCAAATGATGTCCTTTACTGGCAAACTCCGGGCATATGTGAAAAGTCATTCAAATGCGAATACCATGTATCACGTCCTTAGCAATTCGAGTATCGATAATCCATATCTTTGATTCAGTTGGTGCCATGTACGAGAAACATGTAATAACTCACCAATTAGTCCTTGTCTTGATAAATCAATCTATGAGTAAAATTGATGCATTTTGAGTTGACTATGTGCCTGATTGAGCTTGGATATGCGATGATAAAAACGTTGTGAGTGTGTTGCCATTGTTTTAAGGAGAATCTATTTTTCCATTGTGTGAATCAAGATTTTGTTGAAAACCATGTTTCGTAATATCTAGAACTTGCCCAGTTTATTTTGAAGAGTTATTTGATTTATTCTATATTAGGAAAGGACCTTAGGCCTTCTTTTGGGCCTTATTTGGTTTCCTTAGTCCACTTTGACCATATTAACCTTCATTGACAATTAATTAAATCCTTAGTGAAACCCTTATGAGCCTTAATCCTTTCTTTGGCAATCGAGAAACCTTGATGCATATTTCTGAAGGACAATTCCTTCTTATTCATTACCAGTCCCTTCTTGAGCTTAAAGAGAACAAAGGGACGGCCAAAGATCGAAGTTGGGGGTGTGGTAGAAAGAGAGGGTGTCTCCCATAAAATAGTCAAGGATATAATAAAAAAAGAAGAAAGGAGAGGAGTCCTTGAAATGATGAAATCAACAAAATTGTGTGGAAAAACTGAAAATACAAGCTGAAAAGAATTGCCTGGAAAAGAGGACCCTCCAAAATTTGTAAAAAATAATGCCAAAAAGGGGAGACACCTAGGATGAAAAAATCAAAAGAAAAAGAAGAGTTATGTAACGACCCAAAAATTTATAAACTTCATACTAGTGGATCAAAGACCATTCTGAACTTGTTAGGGATGTGTAGTGATGATCATGTGTTCTATTTAAGTGGTCATATTCAAGAGAATCGTGTTGGGAGAGTTTTGTATGAAACCATATAGGAGGTCTGACTTTGAATGGCTATATCTCTTGGTATGAGATGAATTGTGTGGACCACAACCTATCACAGTGACGCTCTTTGAGTTATCTTCGTAACGCAATTAGTTTCACTCAAATTGGAGTTCGTATGTGGAACTTATGGCCATTTTGATGGAAATGACTATGGATGAGAGTGTTCCGGAAAGGAGGGCCAAAGTTGTCTAAGGAAGGGCCATACGAGAAGGGCCACGAGATGTGGGAAGGCTCACAAACCATGAGGGGCATCCGTGAGTTTTTCTAGATATCGAGATTGCCAACAAGTAAAAGTTGAACATCAAAGGCCTGGTGGTTTGGCCCAAGATATCGAGATTCCTACTTAGAAGTGGGAAGATGTGAATATGGATTTCATAGTTGGGTTGCCTCATACTCGTAAACAATTTTACTCGATATGGGTTATTGTTGATCGGATGATTAAGTTGGCTCACTTCTTACCAGTCAAGACTACTTATGGTGCCGAGGATTATGCTATAGATTATACATTTGGGAATTGGTGAGGTTCCATGGTATAACAAGGTCAATTATATTGGATCGTGGTACTCAACTCACTTATCACTTTTTGAGGTCATTTCAAAAGGGACTTGGTACAAAGATCAAATTAAGCACGATTTTTCATCCCCAAATCGATGGACAAGTCGAAAGGACAATTCAAACCTTAGAGGATATGTTAAAGGCTTGTGTGTTGGAGTTCAAGGGGAACTGGGATGATCATCTACCGTTTATTGAGTTTTCCTATAATCATAGTTTCTATGCTAACATTAGTATGGCCCCATTCAATGCTTTTTATAGTAGAAGGTTTAGATCCCCGATGGGTTGGTTTGAGATAGGTGAGGCGGCATTGTTGGGTCTAGACTTGGTGGTTGAGGCCATAGAGAAGGTGAATTTGATTAGGGAGAGATTGAGGATGGCTCAAAGTTTCCAAAAGTCCTATTCGGATGTTAGCAAGAGGGATCTCAAATTCTACGTAGTTGATTTGTTTATGTGAAGGTATCTCCTATGAAAGGCATCATGCGATTTGGTAAAAAAGGCAAGTTGATACCTTGGTACGTCGAACCATATGAGGTTTTTGGGCGGGTTGGCAATGTGTCTTACAGGTTGGATTTGCCTCTGGAGATAAACTCTATTCATTCGATGTTCCATGTTTCGATTGTGAGGAAATCGGTTGGTGACCTTACGATAATTACACCTTTGAAGGGTGTGATGGTTGAGGAGAATTTGACTTATAAAGAGGTACCGGTTGGAATTTTTGATAGGAAAGTGAAGCGATTTCGCAACAAGGAAGTGGCTTCGATTAAGGTGCTTTGGAGGAACTAACAAGTGGAGACTGCTACATGGGAAGCAGAGTTGGACATGCGTTACCCCTATATTTTCCAATCTACTCAAGCGTAAGGTACTAGGTTCTATCTTTTCTCATGGTCCTAATTCTTTAAATTC
The DNA here is from genome assembly GCA_038996855.1 of Solanum aculeatissimum. Lineage (NCBI taxonomy): Eukaryota > Viridiplantae > Streptophyta > Magnoliopsida > Solanales > Solanaceae > Solanum > Solanum aculeatissimum. The sequence continues at coordinate 20,372 of JBCEWC010004214.1, read as the reverse complement.
TTGAGTTTCATGACATTGCATGCATATATCAGCACGAAAATGATTTGAATGATGTTTTGGTATTAGTTTCAAATGGTTTGAAAATAATGCATGATCTCTATAAGTTATGATGAAAATCTTTCTTCGAGGATGAATATTCCATAGAGGGAGATGATGTAACGACCTAAAAATTTTTGAACTTTGCACTAGTGGATCAAGGACCATTTTGAACTTATTAGGGCTGTGTAGTGATGATCATGAGTTCTATTTAAGTGGTTGTATTCAAGGGAATCATGTTGGGAGAGTTTTGTATAAAACCATGTAGGAGGACTGACTTTGAATGGCTACATCTCTTGGTACGAGATAAACTATGTGGACTATGACCTATCGAAACGAAGATCTTTGGATTCTCTTCGCAACACAATGGGTTTCACTTAAATCAAAGTTTGTATGTGGAAGTTATGGCCATTTTGGTGGGACTATATGTGGCCGAGGGTGTTCTGGAAAAGGAGGGCCAAAGTTGGCTAAGGTAGGGCCATACGGGAAGGGCCACGAGCCATGGGAAGGCTCACGACCCATGAGGAACGTCCGTGGGTTGTTACAAAACATGTGGCTAGGTGATTGACCAAAGCCGGAACCAAGTGAGGCTCCACGAACCACTTCACGCTCCATGTGATGCCTCACGGTCCATGAAGGCCCTTGTGGAGTGGTGCAGAGACTTTCCAGGCCCCAGGGCTAGGACTTCAGACTAAGTGAGGCTCCACAGACCGGTGTACGGTCCGTGTGCAGCTTCACAGAGCGTGAGTGCTCTCGTGAAGTGATCCAAAAAGTTTTCCAAGATTTCAAGCCAGGGCATAAACCAAGTCAAGCAACATGGTAGGGTTCACGGTCCGTGAGCCATTAAATGGATCGTGTGGATGCTTCCGTCAACGACGTTTTAGTTAATTGCTCTATTTCATTAATGGTTAATTGGTGATTTTAATTACCCTTAGGGCCATTTTAGCCTTCCTAAAGTCTTCTAAAACCCCAAAATTGAACCCTAATCCCCTTTAATTCATTCAAGCTCTCAATTCACCTCCCAAATTCTCTCAATTTTCTCTCATCCACCCTTGAAGACCAAGCTTGAAATCGAGGGAAATTCAAGTCTTTATCAGAATCTTCTCAATCTTCTTGTTAAACTCAGGGTATGTGGGTTTGATTCATGGTTCCTCTTTCAACCATGAAGACCCAAAATCCCTTTATCAATTTTTGATAAAATTATGATTTTCTCGAAATGGGTATTTTAATTTAAGGATGATTTAGTGAAATTAAAGTGTGGGATGTATAATTTAATGATTTTAATATGAATTAAGCCCCTATTTGATGAATTACTTTGAATCAAGATGGTACAAGTATGCATATCCTCTTACTATCTAATTTATGCATGAGTAATGTTAAATTGAGGTTTAATTATTGATTTAACTTTGAATTTCTTGTGGATTCTCTTGATTTGGATTTAAATTATGAATTCTAATTGCCCATGCTATTCTCATCATCAATCATGACATTTGCATACATGGACATGAATTTTCAAGAAGGTTATGATGTGGGCTAAGTCCCTAATATGTTTATGACTATGATTTTGAACAAGTATGGGTTATGACAAGAATGTGATCACATAATGTCTATGATTTGTCTCTTTGAGTAACTATGTGTGTTTACACCAATATGATTTTGACAAGTATGGAGTTACTCCTATGCATGAAGTTTGACATGAAAATGTATTTGGCCTTTAAACCTAATTATGCATGATCATGATGTCAAGTCTTTCCATTCCATTTTCAATGCATGCATATGTATTCTTGTGGGATGATGACTTAGCACTGAAAAGGATTGGAGTAGTAAGTGGGCTATCCCCAAGGGTCCCACTCCTTTCCCTCAACTATGTACCAACATAGGTAAGCAACCGAAATGGGAGACCGATAAGGTTTGCTATGATATGATATGTTATATAAATACTTTCGAAATGACCAGGTTGTAAGGAAGGTGACCATTATACTGAAATGACCGGGTCATAAGGTGTGGTGTAGATTACCTTTGGCAAGTAATCTTCTCCGATCTGATAGGAGGCCTCATCGGGAAAGTTCATATTGTAGCTCACGTGAGTTTGGATGTCGGTTATGGTCACATCCCCTATACTATAAGCATTATGGCATTTCATGCATCATGGATTTGATGATATCTTGGTATACTATCCCTTTCTATATTTTCCTTCTATGTATGTGTCCTTGCCATATAGTTGGTTGAAGGTTCATGTTTAATATGCATTGCATGCCCGCATACTTAGTGCATTGTTATGTGCTAACCCATACTCTTGTCTACATGTTCTAACCATATAGGGAACGAAGGTGACTTTCATTCTCCACTAGACGGCTAATCAAGACTCCTGAAGTTTTTCTTGTGGTGAGCCTTATACTTCAAGGGCAACACCCACTTTTATCTACCCTTGTCTTTACTTTATGTTCCTTTACTTTATGGCTTGATGGTGAGCTCAGATTATGTTGAGGCCCCGTCTTATCTTATGTAGAGGCATTTTTTGACATATCGACTCTATTGAATGTTATGCTATGTGATACTTGTAATGATATGACTATCTATGTTAAGTGATGATATCCCATGTTATGTTTTCATTTCTGCTTATGCTTTTATGATATGATTGTCTTGGGATTGTGCTTATGTGGAAAGTTCCTAACCCTGCTTGCCCCCATAGCTTGAGTCATACTTACCCGCCCTTATAATGTAATTGCTATATGCTATGTGATTCATGTTTATCCTATTCCCGACAACATCCTCATAGATTAAGTCCAAAGCCCCCAAATCCCCTAGACTTATGAGCTATTTAGTTAATGTACGCGCTTCCAAACCAATGATATGTGTGATGATTCTACGATGGCTTGATCGAGGACTCTAAGGTTCTCCTTCGCCATGTCATATCTAGTCCCTACTCTCGAGTCATGAAAAGTTAGGATGAGAGAAACAAAAATGAGGACAAGAGGATCCAAGAACATGAATATAATGTGTATAGTTCAAGGAGGGATAAGCCACTAATGTCCATAATCTATCTTATCCAACCTTAACCTTACATTACAACCCGAATAAAGTCCTAAGGGAATTTAGTCCGGAATGGAATTGAATGAACTTCGATTAAGAATAAGGGCAAGCCTATTGGTTGAAGCTTACATGCTATTTCTCAATTCGAAGAGGTCCTTTGAAAATCATGGTATACTCTTGTGTGTATAGGATCTTCTTTGGTGTGAGGGTAAATGGTGATTCGTTTAGGCAATGATCAACAGCTACATAAGCAACTGTGAGCGTAGCCATGTTTTGATTACCCTTAGTCACGTCTTGAATCTTCAAAATTACGTAAGTGGTTTGTGAAAGTTCGTGAGTGGATGATAAAGAAGGAACTGTATGTGTTACTCCGTATGGTCTTGAGTGCAAGATCTTAAATATATTGATTGATGTTTGATTTGTTTGAGGGCAAGCAAAGGGTTAAGTTGGCGAGGTGTTGATGAGTCCATATCTCAGACTCGTTTTGGGCTTATAATGCAAAGAATTATTGTCCACAATGTACTATTTTTTTCCAAATGTTAACTAATGAACATATGATGTGTCAGGAATGGTGCTAATAGTGCACAAGAGGACAACACTCTACAAGATTTTGAAAAAAAGAAAAAATGTAAAAAAGGCAGACAAAATCTATATCGCCAACCTAGTCAACACATAGCCAAATGCTTAGTAAGACCACCTAACAATCCAACAACCAAATCTCATATTTTTACCAGAATGGTGGTCTGATTTGGCATCGCCGAACCAAGTTGGCGTATCACCTATTTGCTATGGCGAGCATTTAATATTACAAAACTCTAGGCCCCAAGCTCATCACAGAAGGGCAATAAAGCAGGGAATTTAGTGCATCACCAAATAGGATGTGCGAAAAGAGAATTACCAGCCAATATTATAAAGACCTGGGCTTATAAAGGATTGCACAAGAAAGAGATCAAGTGCACATTCGATGCATCGCCAGAGTGCTCAACAATGGTCGACCTTGACCGTCGAGTTGCAAGTAGATGCACAAAATTTCATAATTTTTCATGGACTATTTAAGAAATTTTCAAAAAAGACATTTTACAGATTATTCTCTTCAGAATTCTAAATAGAGAGAGAGAGAGAGTGAGGTTAGGGTACTTAGAACATTCTTGCTCAATAATACATGGGAGAGGGTTTCAAGCTTGTAGAGGTACAAATTTTTAGAGATTAGCTTGTTGATATAAACTTATCTCTTCTAATTCTTATTACCCATGTACTCAGGTACAAATATTAGTATTAAATCTTTAATTTCTAGCATGAGTGGCAAAACCTCCATGTTGGGGGTGTGCATTTGATATGGGTATTTGATTTCTGTTGCTGGGTCTTTGTTATTTTTACTATATGTCCATCGCTTAGTTTCACTTATAATCTCAAGGTTACAAACTTGGGGTTTACTTCAAATCTCTAATTATTGCTTTAATCTAAGTAGCTAGAGTGTGGAATGAATGTATTAGTTGGAAACTCTTCGGGGTTTCGATTTAATGCCATACCCATGGGTTCAATGGCTAAGGTAGTATGTGGTTTGCTATGATTTCTCTGGCCAGGCGTTTCCTAGAGCAATCCGCGTTGCTATTGTAGTTGAATAATGTGAAATATGTTTGTGTCATAATTGAACTTAGGTTACTAGCATCCTAGCCTATTCACTTATTCTTAACTTTATTTAGTCAAATATTTAGACCCAGCTTAGTAGATCTAGTTTCGTAACCCCAAGATCTCTCTATATCTGTTGTTAGTTTGCTAATTTTAGTTGTTAATTTTCGAATCTCAATCTTTAATTATTGTAACCCCCCATTTGAATCTATAATTGCAAAATTCAAAGAAATACTTTGCTTCTTGAACTACCATTTCCTGTGGGATTCGACTCCAACTCCGAAGTTGGGTAATATGCCTATGACAGCCGTCCCTGCTTCCATTGAGTGGTAAGATTGAGCGTGCATCAACAAACAACTCTTTGCTAAATTTTGCTAGTGTAAATTTTTATTGAGGGAGGTGGACTTTCTTGGTCACATTGTATCCGATGATGGCATTATGATTGATCCTAAGAAAATGGAAATAATTTTCTCCTATAGATATTAGAAACTTTTTAGGCTTGGTCGAATGCTATAAAAGGTTTATTGAAGTGTTTTAATACATTGCATCACTTTTGAGCAAGTTTACCCAATAGAAGGTAAAATTTCAATGGTCGAATGAGTGTGAGTAAAGTTTCTAATCATTGAAGGATCATCTTACATCTGCCCTTAAATTTTGACCTTATCAAAAGGTTAGGATGAGTTTATGGTTTATTGTGATGCCTCATATATTGGTTTGGAAGGTGTCTTGATGCAACATGGCAAGGTTATAACATATGCTTCAAGGAAACTAAAGGTGCATCAATAAAATTGTCCAACTCATGGTATTGAGTTGACAACAGTTGTATTTAAGTTGAAAATTTGGAATCACTATCTTTGTGAGGTGCATATTGATATATTCACTGACTACAAAAGCCTGCAATATGTGTTTAGCCAAAGGCAATTGAACCTTAAGCAAAGGAGGTGATTTGAACTACTAAAGGATTATGATATAAGTGTATTATACTACCTAAGCAAAGCTAATGTTATTTTCGATGCTTTTAGTTGGTTGTCCATGAATAGTGTCTCTCATGTTGAGGATTGAAAGAAGGAATTGGTTAAAAGGTGCACTGATTAGCTCATTTAGGTATAAGGTTGAGTCATTCTAATGAGGGTGGTATTCTTTTTAATAATGACTTGGAATCAACATTGCTGGTGGATGTGAAAGTGAAGTAAGACATAAATCCAACCTTATTTTAGTTGAAGAAGTTAGCAGTTGATAAGAAGGTTGAGGATTTCTCATAAGAGGGAGATGGGGTATTTCATCACCAAGGTCAGCTATGTATTCCAAATGTTGATGGACTAAAAGGGATGATATTGAGTGAAGCCCATGACTCTCGATATTCTATCCATCCAAGATCCACCAAAATGTATAGAGATTTGAGAGAAGTGTATTAATGGATTCGTATGAAGAAGGACAAAGCAAGATTTATGGTGAAATGCCTAAATTGCTAACAAGTGAAAGTTGAACACCAAAGGCCAGGAGGTTTAGCCCAAGGTATTGAAATTCCTATTTGGATGTGGGAAGATGTGAATATGGAATTCATCACAGTTTGTTTCATACCAGGAAACAACATGACTTACTACCGAATTAACCCATTTTCTATTGTTTAAGACCTCTTATGGTACCGAACACTATGCAAAGATGTGTATCCAAAAATTGGTAAGACTTCATAGGGTTCCTTTGTCTATTATTTCGGATCATGGTGCTCAATTCACATGATAGTTTTGGAAGTACTTCGAAAGGAGTCTTGGTATCAAGGTTAAGCTATGCCTTTTAACCTCAAACCAACAGGCAATCCAAGAGGACAATCCACACTTTGGAAGATATATTGAGGTCATGTGTGCTAGATTTCAAAGGTAATTGGGATGATCACCGACCATTGATTGAATTTGAATATAATAATAGCTATCACTCAAACATTGAGATGAGTCCTTTTAAAGCACTGTATGATAGAAAATGTATGTCTCTGGTGGAATGGTTTGAAGTAGGCGAAGTAGCCTTGATAGGTATCAATCTGGTATTTTATATTATAGAGAAGGTGAGACTTATAAGGAAAAGGTTAACGACTACCCAAAGCCACCAAAAGTAATACTCAGATGTTAGAAAAAGGGCCCTTGAGTTTAATATGGATGATTGGGCCTATTTGAAGATTAATCCATGAAGGGAGTAATTCATTTTGGAAAAAATGAAAAGTTAAGTCCCTAATATGTAGATCCACATAGAGTCCTAAGGCGTATTGATATGGTAGCCTACGAACTAGATTTGTTATTGGTGTTAGCCTCGATTCATCCCGTATTTCATGTATCAATGTTGAAAAAGTATGTGGGTGAGTAAACTCCATTGTTCCATTGGAAGGTATGAGTGTTCTAGAAAACTTGACCTATGAGGTGGTTCTAATTGAAATTTTGGACCGACAAGTTAAAAGGTTGAGGAACAAGGAAGTTGCATATCTCAAAGTGCTATGGAGGAACTGACAGGTTGAAAGTGCTACATAGAAAGTGGAAATGGATATGATGAAATGATATCCTTACATCTTTCCTTTCACTCAAGCCTAAGGTAATTTGTATTCATGCTCAAATCCTCTAAATTCCTATATTTCAGCTTTTTTATGTAAAAATACATGTATGCATACTCATGAAACTAATATTGAATGATATTTGTACAAAAGTTTGAAAATTTCATGAATTTGATATTTAAGTTACATTATTGCATTCAATCTAGTATGTTGATATATATTCTACTATACTTAAGCTACCGTTTATTTCATTCGAGGACGAATAGTCCCAAGGAGGACATATTGTAATACTCTGTAAGTTGAAAGTCATATTAGAGAAAACTTTATAGAAATCTAGATGCTAGAAGGTACCATGAGTCCCAACCATGGCTTGTAGATAGAACTATGGATCATAGAAGGTCCATCATTTATGTACACAGAATTGAGAAAAACTTGGGGGAAGTTTGATAAAACTATAAAGACTGTTTATGAGCTACAGATATGCCTATGAGTCATAGACCAGACTAATAGATGAGCTGCTAGTGTTGGAAAAATTTTAGGTCTCAGTATCTTGGTCTAAAGTCCAATAGGACGAGCCCATACATAGAAATATAAGTCATACATATGTTTTGTGGAAGGGGAAGTGTGAGGTGAAAATTTGGTTAAGTGTGCAAATATTTCACTAAAAGGTTTTACAACCCATAAAAGAAGCTATAGGCCAAGAAGGTTGTCATGGTTAAGTCCTAAGATTTAATGTCTCAGGAATTTTGGAAAAGTGATAGGACAAGACCCTTCTATGGGTCATGGTCCAAATGACGGGCAATAGAATGGGATTTCGTACATTGACTTTAGAAATCATGAAAACAGGTCGGACTTCCACGAGACCCATTCCATGGGTCATACATGGTTTTATGACTCATCAACCTTTCTCATTGGTTTCTGTCTGGAGAATTTTAATGAAGGAAATTTTTGGTATTTTCTACCCTCCTAACTCATAAACTATATCATTTTGGTCCATATAACTATCTATAACTATTCCCAATCTCTATCAATTCACTCATTCTTACCTAATTTCACAAAATTACTCATATCCTGTCAAGTTCTTCCTCCTCAAGCTACTATTGGAGATTTCAGGCTAGGGTTTAAGGCTTTGCTACTCAATTCCAAATTTCTACTAATGATTTTAACTGAGGTATATGGGTATACATCCATGGGTACCTTTCACCCATGGAGATCAAATATTTTTCAACTTTTTCTACCCAATTCAAATATGTATTTTCATGGAATTTTATGATTTTTATCTAATATCATGAGTTATATATTATATTCTAATAATTAATAGATTTTGACCTTAATTTATGATTAATTGTAAGATTGTGATGAATTTCTTGTGAAATCTCTACAAAACTATCTAGGGTTCATGAGTTGCATTGTGGGTACTTTTAATTATGGTTCAAATAGTTATAATTACTTATGATTATGCATAATTTTCCTAAATTTTATATTTTAAGTTTGTTTGATATTGGACCCACACAATTTATCCTACTTTTAAATGAATCATGAATCATGAATGGTAAGGGCTTCTCTCAAGGTTAACAAAAAAAATTCAATTATGATTTTGAAATCCCTTAATAAATAAATGAAAATTGGTGAAAGAAAATTTTCTCCAAATCATGGATTCTAAGTGTGATGAGGAGCATTCTCACAATGATGAATCAATAAGGTTAATGAGAGGTTCTATACACAAGGTTGACTAAATAAACTTCAAAGTTACGATCAATTTATGATTTGACTATTTAACTATTGGACTATGATTTTCTATTTCATAGGATTTGACTTGGCACTGAGATAGCTTGAGGTGGGCTTCAGTCTGAAGGACATTAAGATTATCTACCCAAGAAAATCCTAGTAGCAACCTCTTATCTAAAATTATGTGCCACCATAGATTATCTTATAGGCTAGGCTAGTGGATCCATATTTATCCCCTCATGTTGAATGAATGTACAATCACGATCTTTATCTTTGAAAAGTACCCTCTCTCTTCTCGATGTGGGAGTTACATCAGGTTCTATGTTATAATTTGCATGGTCTTATTGTCAGTTAACGGTGATGTCTCACAAATGAACAAGGCTTACTTTCATAGTTTATTATGATATATTGAGTCATTCACCTCATGACTTTACTTATGTTCCTTCCATGATATATTATAAGCATCATTTACTTTATACATCATATAGCTTTATATTTACTATGCACTGCCCACATACTTAGTACATTCGAATGTAATAATACATATTTTGCCTACATTGTTTTTATAATTTATGGGAGGATGTTCACCCTACACTATACTCTACCAACTAGCTTGGAGTTTGAAGATTTACTTGATTGGTACTTCCTCATGGTTCGAAGGCTATCTAATCATGGTTTTATTTGGTGGTTCTAGTTGTTCTAGTTTAAGACTAATTCTTTATTTTTTTTAGGGTAAGCTAGGGACATGTCTTAGCCCCACCCATATTAGACTATGTAGAGGCATGCTAGATGGTGTATGAGTGTATGCCATCTATCTTTTGACTATGCTTACTTCTCTATATTGAATTGTCATTGAGACATATCCCCACTTCCTTTTGATTTTTGATTGTTTGATGCCTTATATAACTTGTGAATATTCATGTATGGTATATTAAGATAGATTGGTTGGAGTCTTTTGGGATTCTAATCATCGAGTCTTTCTGGGTCCCAAACATGATGTCACATCTAGGGTCTAGTTTGGGTCGTCACACTTAGTACATCTAAAGTATTAATACATACTTTCCTTTGCCTACATTGTATTATAATATAAGGTATGATATTCCTTGTACTACTAGTGGCTAGTTTAGATTTTGTTTAATATTTTCTTGGTGAATCCTTATGATTCGAAGGCGAGCCCACTATGTTGCTTCCTTTTTTTTTAAATTCATTTTGAGACTACTTTCCTTACGTAAGTTTAGGATGGGATAAGTGTGATAGCCTGCCACTTGATCTTGTAAAAAGGAGAAGAATCTAGAGTCTTAGAGAGGTTTTTAGAAAGATCTAGAATTTTGTAGAGAAGTCTTGAAAAGTCCTTAAAAATAGCTAGACTTTTGAGAGTTCTTGATTAGGGACCAAAGTATATATATTGAGAAACTTGTATTGCAAATATTAATTAAACTTTGACCCCAAGTAGGTAGTATAAATAGAGGAGGGTCATTTGCTTAGCCATCCATCCAGAAATTGTAAGCAATCTTCCAAGAGTTAAAATGAGTCTTCTTTACAAGAGCTCTCTTGTCTTCTTAATCTAGCGTTCCCTTTGTAGTCAAGTTGAAAAAGGCTTCCTTGTATTTGCAGGATCGTTAAAGATTCATGAGAAAACTGAAAAGTGTCGCACGGAGGTCTTAGTGAAGTTCTACTTCTGTGACAACATGGTATCAGAGAAGGTTCTACTAAGGGAAGCATGGTAACTAAGGAAGACTTTGATGGCACCAACGCTATAAATGTTAGGCCAAATTAATGTTGGAAAGAAGTCATGCAAGGGAAAGAAGAACTTAAAAAGCAACAAGGACTTGTCGATCGAGCCTACACTAAGTGAGGCCATAGAATCACACTCACTCGAAACCATAAAATTGAGTGATGATGAACATGGTGAGGAACCCGTAAACATCACGCCTGATATGGAGTGGATAGAGAGCGTAGATACTACCAGACAAGCGATGGAGATCCTTGGAAAATGCTTGAACTAGTTTGATGGAAAGTTTAAGACCTTGGAGGAGTTCACCCTTGAGGAGACCGACAACATCTAGAAGGAGATGGGTAATCGTCAGGCTATAGAGTTTGACATGAAGGAGACTATTACTTCCTTAGAGCGTCGGATCATGGGGGTATTGAGTAGGATGAAGACCATGAGTTCTATCTTGGAGACCATGAGCACCAACATAGAGGCCATGAGTGCGAGGATGAAGGCACTTGAAGAAGGCATGACAGAAGGGAGATGTGCTATGATTACTAGATAAAGGGAGGCCAAGATCGAGGCTCCCAAGACACCAATGTTCAAAGGCGTCTGTAATGTGCAAGAGGTGTAGAATCTCCTTTGGCACTTGGAGAATTACTTCAAGTGTAACAAGGTGAAAAATAATGAAACAAAAATCAACACCGCCATGTTGTATCTGATGAAGATGGCCATGTTATGGTGTAAATGAAAGGAGTTTGAGATAGTGAAGGGGCTATGCATCATCAACATATAGGAGCATTTCAAGAAGGCCTTCTTCTCGAATAACATCATCTATGTGGCAAAGTGCAAGTTTGAGGAGCTAAAGCAGACGGGTAGCATACGAGGTTATATGAAGGAATTAACTTCCCTCATGCTCTAGATTCCAAACCTTATGGATGAGGATATAATGTTCCACTTAATGGATGAGCTATAGAATTATGCCAGGATGGAGCTGAAATACCGATAAGTTAGGACCATTGACTAGGCCATCACACAGGCAGAGGCTTCAATGAACTCTTGGCATGATATATGAGATAGAGACCAAGAAGAGGTGTCAAGAGGTAGTCATGACCAAGGTGGGGGAGATGGTGGCAAAACCAAGTTTTGGTAGCCACATCCCAAGAATCATTACACCTATAGGATTAATAATAGGAGGTCCAAGCGACAAAGAAGCGGAGAGGGCGAGACACAACCTGAAAAAAAATGTAAATGCTACATATATGGTGGGCCACATAGCTATAAGAAGTGACCTGATCTGAAGAGCCTTGTGCTATACTGTTAGAATGGAAGGAGCAGAAGGCACAAGATCAGGAACTAGGGGAAGGATCGAGCACAATGATGGTATGCGTGATAGGGGTATGTGGAGCTGTCATGCAACAACTAGAGAAGCCGAAGGAGTATAGCTCATAATACATGGACATCATGATCAATGGACATCCCGCTCATACCATGTTCGATGTACATACGGAGGCTGAGATCATGACTTAGTGTGCGACAGCAAAGTTGGGGTTGAATCATTGTCCAATTAATGCACCACATATTACAGTCAATGAAAAAATAATTCCTATCTGAGGAGTTTCTTAGGGAGTCGACATAATGTTTGGCAAGTAGCATGGAAAGACCAACTTTCATGTCGTACAAATAGATCTCTTTGACATAATTCTTGGATAAGAGTTCTTCCAAAGATTCCATGCGATGAACAACCCCTATCTTCAATAACTTATGGTCATGGACCCAGAAGGGTCTTGCATGGTACCTTTAGTCAAGGTGCCCAAGTTAGAGGGACAAGCTCAATTATCGGCCTTATAGCTTGTGGAAGAGATTAAGAAAGGGCATTCATTGTCGTGTTCCATGCCCACTAGGAGGAGAAGTTATCGAATGAGCAGTCGATGAAGGAGGCTAAGCAGAAACAAGGACGACCAACCGTAGCAGTGTTACTCGGGTGCTGAAACGAGCAAACTCCAAAGAAGACAACATAAGAATGACATAGAGAATTATGGCAATCAAAAGGTAGAGACTGGGAGTTTGAGGAGAGTTGGGGAGTTCCTAAAATAGCATGGCACAGAGGATGTCGCAACATTAGGTGGGAGAGAGTATGACAGTCCGCCACTTGATCTTGTAAAAGGGGGAAGAATGTATAGTCTTAGAGAGGTTTTTAGAAGGCTTTAGAATTTTATAAAGAAGTCTTTAAAAGTCGTTAGAAATATCTAGACTTTGGAGAGTTCTAGATTAGGGACCAAAGTGTAAATATTGACAGACTTGTATTGTAAATTTTAATTACACTTTGACCCCAAGTAGATAGTATAAATAGAGGAGATCATTTGCTTAACAATCTATCCAGAAATTATAAGAAATATTTCAAGAGTTAAAATGAGTCTTCTTTACAAAATCTCTCTTATCTTCTTAATCTAGCATTCCCTTAGCGGTCAAGTTAAAAAAGGTTTACTTGTATTTGCAAGATCGTGATAGATTCGTGAGCAAATTGACAAGTGATGCATGGATGTCTTAGTGAAGTTCTAAGTCCATGACATAAAGATTTCCGTATTCCCCCTTCATAGTTATTGTGACATATTTTGCCAAAGCTTATGATATAATCTAATTTATTCGGGAAATACTTGATTTTTTCTCATTTTCTAAACTATCTTTATTTGACACTTTACTTCTACTTTACCTTATATTATCATCAATTCTTATTAACTTATGTATGCTTGGTATACTAAAAGGATTTTTTTGAGTTCACCGACACCCTAATTACAAACCCCAATCACCATGCCACATATAGGGTATAACGTAAGTCATGACAAACTTGATATCAAATCACAAGATTTTAAGTATCCGAGGTTGTCTACCATGTCGCATCAAGTAGAGTCTTATTCGTAGATATAAAGTATGTCACATCAATGAATGGGAGGCTATAAGGAATACTTCTTTCATGATCTTATCATATGATAGAGTTTTACTTTATGGTTTTTTCCCTCACACACTTGTTTTTCTAATAATTTTTAAAAAATGCCTTCAAAAAAGACCCGATCCAAAGTGAATCTAATGTTAATAAGGAACAAGATTCTCAAGTTCCTAATAATCCATTTTCCAAGTGGACCACAAATGATAATTTTTGCGTAGCAATTCAAATGATAGCACAATCTTGTAATGACCCAAAAAATTTTGAATCTTGTATTTCTAGTTGAGGGCTGATTTGAGATGTTCTTGGTTAGTTTATGAGTTTCCCGAGTCCCTTTTGCATGACCATCTTGGATGGAATCATGTTGGTTAAGTTTTTCTTGACATCCTGTGGATGTGCTGACTTTAAATAGCCACATATCTTTGTATAGGATAAACTGTGTGGGCTATGACCTATCAAATTGAATCTCTTTGAGTTATCTTCTCAACGCACTTAGTTTCACTCAATTCGGAGTTTGGATATTGAAGTTATGACTTAAACGGTGGGACTACCTGTGCAGGGAAAATATTCTGCAAAAGGGAAGGAGGATTTTAGCTAAGGTTGTGGACCACGAGAGGATCCATGGACCGTGTGGAGGTTCAGACCCATGATCCCAGTCGATAGAGTGTTCCAGTGAGCAGCCCAGGCCATGGACCCAGACTCTGAAGCCAAGTGAGGCTCCACGGGCTAGCTCACGGTCCGTGTGAAGCCTCACGACCCGTGAGACCATTCCGTGTGGTTGTCCAAAGAGTTTCCCCAGGGATTTTATTGCTTCATGGTCCAAGTTTTAACTCACGACACGACTCACGGACCATGAGTTACTACACGGTCCGTGTAGTATTTCATCTGCGATTATGTCCAGTTTTATCTTTCTCATTTCACTAATGGTTTAATTTAATTTTAGTTAATCCTAGGGCCATTTTAATTATTTTAAAATCTCTTAAAACCCTTGATTAAAACCTATTCATCCTATTCCATTCAAATTGTTCCAATCTCTTCAAAGTTTCTCTCAATTTCTCTCATTCTCCATTGAAGACCAAGCTTGGAAAATTAGGGGAAACTAGATTCTTCATCAAATTCTTCTTGATCTTATTGAATTACCAAGGTATGTGGGATTGATTCATGGTACTCCTTCCAACCATGAAGACCCAAAATCCTTTTCTTCAATTTTGATGAATTTTAGATTTTTTCGTAAATGGGTCTTTTAAATTGATGGATGATTTGTTTAAATTGAGTTGTGGGCTTGTTTCTATGTTGATTTTGAGGTTATTCAAATTCAATTATCATGTTTTACATTGGAATTTTGAAGATTGGAATGTGCATGGTCTCTTGAAAGCTTGTTTTGGCATGGGTAATTCAAAGTATGATTAAAATTGGGATTTACTTATGGTTTTCAATTGAATTTCATATAGTATTGTTAAATTTAGATTTAATCTCTATTTCCCATGAATGCATCTCATCATTCATGACATATATGAAAGGCTTAATTTGAAGAAACTCTTGTTAAGGGCTTGGCCCTCTTGATATGACATGATTTGATTTTGGTAAGACATGGAAATTGACTAGAATGTTATCACATTTTGTCTTGATATGGATCTATGAGTATTTTGGGTGCTTACACCATATTATTATGTTAGAATGAGCCACTCCTTTGCATTTGTCTATGGAAATGATTCTCGGAAATTCTTGTTTGGGCTCGAAAGAGGTTTTGAAATATGATTCTGAGCTTGTAGCCATTTTGCATTGTTCTTGAAATTAAAAGGTTGAAGTCTCCATTTGAAAGATTGTATATGTATATGTATTCCCGTGGGATGAGACTTAGCACCGAGGGATTGGAGTCGGAGTGGACTATCTCCAAGGTTCCATACTCTTTTTCGTCAAACCATGTGCCAACATGGGATTTCTCCCTTGATGGGATCACTTTCTTTGTTACCCCTTTTTATAGGGTTCTTGGGATCCACCTGGCAAGTAGTCCAATTCCAAGTGGTGGTTTGCTTGGTCTCTCTTATTGTTGGTTGAGGTCTCATCCCCTCTATGATGTGTAGGTTTGCATTCACGCATCATGGCATATTGTTATGATATTATTCCCTTGCTTATACATATCCTCTTTATACATGTATGCACCCTTGCCATCTAGTTTGTTTAGTAGGTTCATGATCTTACATATTCCATGCCCGCATACTTAGTGCATTATATGTGCTAACCCATACTTTTTGTCTACATGATCTAACTATGTAGGGACCAGAGATGACATTCATCCACTATTGGATGCTTAGTTAAGATCTTGGACTTGTGTTAGTGGTGAGCCCTATACTCCAAGGGAGATACCCACCTTTCTCTATCTTATGCTTTTGTTTCCTTTTACTTGTCCTATGACTTGAGGGTGTGCCCGTGTTGTGTTGAAGCCCTCATCTAACACTTGTAGAAGAATTATTGGACATGTATCAAATTCTATTATACGCCATACTATGTGCTTTTTGAGACATTATGACTATTAATGCTTTGCTATTGTTACTTACGTTTGATTATGCTTCTTCTTATGCTATTATGATTTGTTGGATGGGAATGTGCCTATGTGGATAGTCCCTAACCCTTCTTGTCCACATAGCTTGAGTCATACTTACCCGTCCCTTAGAACGTAATTGCTATGTGCTATGTGATTCATGCTCATCTCATTTTCGGTAACAACCCCATAGCTTGAGTCCAAAGCCCCAAAATCCCTTCGACTTATGAGTTGTTTATCATGTTACACGCTTTCGAACCTTTGATGTGTGTGATGATGCTAAGATCGCTTGATCGAGGACTCTCGGGTTCTCTTTCACCATGTCATATCTAGGCCCCATCCACGGGTAGTGACAAAGATGGTATTAGAGCCCTAGGTTTGTAATTATCCTCGATGTCCAACATGCCGCATCAATTAGAATCTTGTTCATGGGTGTGATGTGCGCCGTACCTATGAACAAGGGGCTATGATGACATTTTAGGAATTATCCCATTTCATTGTTTCTTATGTCGTGTTGTGAACTATTTTGTAAGGTTTCCTGAAACGTTGGTGTTCTTGTTACTCTTTCAGAAGATGCCTCCCCGAAAAGCTTCCCTCCCTAGATAGGCTCCAGTCTATGAGGAACAAGTCCCTTATGAGCCCGTGGAAGAGCAAGTGACTCATGCTGAGTTTTAAAACGTTTTTGCTATGCTGGCCCAGGTGGTGGCTAATCAAGCCCGACTAATTAATCCCATAAATGGTGGCACTCTAGCTTCTAGGGTGAGGGACTTCACCATAATGAATCCTCTAGAGTTCTTTGGTTCAAAGTCTAATGAGGATACTGGGAGTTTATTGATGAGCTCACGAAACCTTTCACGGTTATGGGTGTCAGTTCTTAGGAGAAAGCTGAGTTGGTTGTTTATCAATTGAAGAATGTAGCCCAGGTGTGGTATAACCAGTGGTTGGTCAAGAGGGTCACAAATACTAAGGTTGAATGGAAAAAATTCAAGTCAGCTTTTCTAGACTTTTTCTTCCCTCTTGAACTTTGGGAAGCTAAGATAACTGAATTTATTAATCTCAAGCAAGAAAACATATTGATGAGGGACTATTCCCTCAAGTTCACCAAGCTTTCGAAGTATGCTCCCTCTCTAGTGGTAGATCCTCATGCAAGGATGCATAAGTTTATTTCTGGAGTTTCTGATTTAGTGGTAAAGGAATGTCGTACTGCTATCCTTATTCAGGAAATAGACATCCGAGACTCATGACTTATGCTGAACAAATCGAGGGAGAGAAACTGTAGGATAGAAGGGTGAACGACTCCAAAAGGGCCCGATTTGATGGTGGGCTCTCCAATTCTAAGAGTGGTGGGGGAATTGGTCATTTTCAACAGGCTAAGGTTCAAATACGAAGTTTAGTAACCCAAGAGTGCCTCCTCCTAAGGCAAAAGTTTGAGGTGGTCCATGACCTCCCCATTGTGGCCAGTGTGGAGGGAACCATTTGGGTGAAGGCAGGATGGTTTCGGGTGCTTGCTTCGTGTGTGAAAGTATGAACCACAAGATTACTGATTGCTAGAGAAATGCAAAGAAATATTAGGTGGCTCCAGGTGGTCAAGGATAACCAAAAGCTCAAGTTAGTGGTAGCCCTAACAACAATAGGTTTTATGCTCTTCTTGCTCGACAGGAGGTGGATGAAGGTCTGGATGTGGTGACTGACATGTTAAAAGTCTTTGATTTTGATGCTTATGCTTTACTTGATCCAGGTGCAAATTTATCTTTTATTACTCTTCTGTTGGCTGTTAAATTTGGTTTGAGTCCGGAAACTTTGAGGGAACCTTATTCAGTTTATACTCTCGTGGGTGAGTTTGTTGTTGCCCATAAAGTGTATTGGGGTTGTTCTGTTTTGGGTTTGCATAAAATCTTTCCCAATGACGTGGTAGAGCTTGATATGTATGATTTTGATGTTATTCTTGGGATGGATTGGTTGCATGTATCATATGCCTCGGTCGATTGTAGGACTAGGCAAGTCAGATTCTAGATTCCTAATGAACCTGTTTTGGAATAGAAGGGTAGTGACTCCGTGGTTAGAGGTCGGTTTATTTACTACCTCAAGGCCCGGAGAATGATTTGTAAGGGATTCATATACCATATTATGAGGGTTAGAGATGTGGAGGTTGAGTCGCATTTCCTTGAATCAGTTCCGGTAGTTAATAAATTTCCTGAGGACTTACTCGGTATTCCTCCTAATAGATAAGTGGATTTTGGCATAGATCTCCTTTCGAATACTCAACCAATTTCCATTCCTCCTTACCGTATGGCTCTGGATGAACTAAAGGAGTTGAAGGATCAGTTGAAAGATTTGTTGGAGAAAGGTTATATTAGGCCAAACATTTCACCGTGGGGTGATCCTCTGTTGTTTGTAAGAAAGAAAGATAGGTCGCTCCGACTGTGCATTGACTATCGACAGTTGAAAAAGGTGACCATCAAGAATAAGTATCCATTGCCTAGAATTGATGACTTGTTTGATCAACTTCAAGGAGCTACACATTTCTCGAAGATAGATCTCCATCCAGGCTACCATTAGTTAAAGGTAAGGGAGTGTGATATTGTCATGACTCGGATAGGGGGTCAGATGTGACATGGCGAAGGAGAACCCAAAAGTCCTCGATCAAGTCATCATAACATCATTAACTCATCATCGGTTCGAAAACGCAGAAACTAAGCATATAACACAATCTCTAAGGGATTTGGGACTTGGGACTCAAGCTATGGTGACATTTTTGGGAATGGGATCAACATGAGTTCTCATAACACGTAGCAATAATATCTAAGGGAACGGGAAAAGGGAATTCAACTATGGGGGCATATTGGGATTTTGGGACTTTCCACATAATCACACAGTCATTCAAATTCCCAACATTCATATCAGAAACATAATAAATGACAATTCTCGTAATCAAGACTGATAGGCAAAGTTTCCATAAGCATAACATTCAACATTCAAGTCGGAGTACAAGAGTTTAGAGTTTATCCGTAAGCCTCTACATAGATGAAATGGGGCCTCGATATAGTTTGAGGTTCACCCTCAATACATAAATGAAATAAACAACATAATAAACCTAGGTGGATGGAAAATGGATATTTCCCTTTAACAAAAGGGCTCACCACTATTGCAAGTCTTCAAGAGTGATCACACATCATTTGGTGGAATGTTGAAGTCGTCGCCGACACCTACATGGTTAGAGCATGTAGACAAGAATATGGGTTAGCATAATAAAGTACTAAGTATGCGGGCATGCAAATGCATATGCACATGAGCCTATAGTGACCTACACGTCAAGGACACATATATAAAAATGAAAATAGGAAGTGACAATATATATCAAGATGCCATGTAAGTCATGATGCATGAATGTCATAATACGTAGTATAGAGGGGATGGAACCATAACCGACATCACAAGTCCATGTGAGCTACAACATGACCTTGCCCAATGAGTCCTCCCATTGGATCAGAGAAGTCTACTTCCCAAAGGTAATCTTCACCACACCTTACGACCTGGTCATTTCGGTGTGATGGCCACCTTCCTTACGACCCGGTAATTTCAGAAGGGTTTACATTCAAGCATGTCATTATATATCATATCATATCATGTGAAGGGCATACCTTACCACCCGGACTTTTCGGTAGCAATCTATGTAGGCTCATTGTTTCGGGAAAGGAGTGGGACCCTTGGGGATAGCCCATGTACTACTCCAATTCTTCTCGGTACTAAGTCGTCATCCCTCAAGAATATTTATACACATATATATATATATATATATGCATGATTTTAAACGAAATGTGACACTTAAACTTCAAACCATGCATACTTGGGCTTAGAAGCCAAAACATACTTTCAAATACTTCATACATACTTAACAAGAGTTTAACATAGTTCGAAATCGTGCATCATGGGGCTAAAAAGCCAAACCAACCTTCATGTCATGCTTCATGCAAAGAGTAGCTCCATATCATGTCATATAAAGATGGTGCAAGCACCCAAGATGCTCCAAGAGCCATAACATATCAAGGGACTATGTGATCATAAGTCATTAGATTACAAATCATGGTCAAAATCGTGTTAGGGACTTAGCCCTCATCAAAACATTCATAATAACTCCATGAATCATGCATGCAATGCCATGAGGAACAATATGAATAGCATGGGTAATAGATTTCAAACCTTACATTCAATT